>JARFOD010089057.1:0-18133 GCA_031763545.1 Mopalia muscosa | reverse complement strand
TAATGTTCAAACAATGCGAAAAACTTCATTTTGGTGTAATATTGGTCATTTTGCTGAAAGATTAGACTCGCACCGCCGCCATATTTAATGAAATACCCTTGGACACTGATATAAACACCAGTCAGTCAGTAAGTGTAACAAGTTTTCTCATGGGTGTGTGCCAGAGATTTGTCTGTTTACTTGATTGGGGTTTGATGCCGTACTTAAGATTATTTCACTCATATAACGGTGGGTTAGCATATAATAGGTGAGTAAATCACTGTTGATGCCTCTGGCAACAAACAAAGGTGGGACATCCAAGGATACAATACGAAGGCATTCAGACAATCAGATCGACGCCTTAGTGCCCCTGAGCTCCGAGCGCACGAGGGCAACAAAATGTTCCGACCAACCACCTACTGAATGAAAACAATACTTACTGAAGTGAGACGCGTACATTGAATAAGGAATCGTTTTCTGAGTCCATCTGTAATGCAGGGGACGTACGGCCTTTCTTTTTGTTCGAATATCTTCAATGCTGGTCGCGTTTCTGAAAAGATCAAGGTAGTTTTTTTAAATGGTTCGTTGTTTTTGCTTAACGCCTGGGACTGCTTCTCCTCTTTCTGGTCAAACCTGCCACCGTGGCTTAGTGGTTAACGTGTGCGCTCACTAGTCCTACTTCGATGTACCATTCATCGAGTCCGTCTGTAGGCAATCAGGTATATGAAGGAATCACACGATATGGCTTTGGCAATCGCATGTGTATTTTTTCCTAGATTTCCTCTCGGTTTTGCACCACAATTAGATAAAGTGTAGTGTGAAATCCTTTGTCATATAAGTGAAATACCATTGACTACATCGTTGAACCCCAATCAAACACACACATTTTTCTGGTCAAGCCAGTTTATGGCACCAAATTGGTACCTCGGTGATACGTCAACAGACACGATACAATGCTTTATGTCAACGGGTAAAGCTGGAAATGAAAGGGCAGTGGAAATGGGCTACAAAGAAGGTAATCTCAAACCCGACTTTGGTTTTTCCTTTCGGGCTTGGTATCGAAACATTTCGGAATTGTTGAAATGACTTACAGTTCTTGTATTTCCCTCCACTGATCTGCTGTGTACAGCATATCCAATTCTACTTTCACTGTTCCGGCGTCATCCTGGAGGTAGTTGAAAGCATCAGCTGTTTGAAATAAAGTACAAAGTAAGAATAATGTTATTATCGGACTTGGTGAGCCTGTCCTACGTGATCATACAACAAACTTTCCTATTGTATTGGAGGTTCGATATATAATGGTTTTGACTTTAACCTCATGCCTGAACAACGTCAGCCATTTCCGTACCGTAAATAATCTCTGATGTAATGCTTTATTTCACGGCAGTAACTTGCTTTCATCATATAGCTGAATTATCCGCGTGTTTATTGTTTCATCAGGTTATTCTTGTGTTGATATGATAACGTCATTGGAGCAACGTTATTATTATTTACGACAAGTTATTCACAAAAAAGGAACCGTGTTTTGTTTGAAAGGGATTTTACCCGAGAAACGGGCTTATTTCATTAACGGGTTTGGTAACATTACACAATTTCGTGTAATATTTGGTGAGCCTGTCCTACTTTCTGGAAGATGATTGGCTAAAACTCATCAAGTGGTCATACAACAAACTTTCATATTGGATTGGAGATTCGATGTATAATGGTTTTAACTTTAACCTATCACTAATGACTGTTGCGCAAAAACATTTTCATTCATAGCCAATCCGTAACGGCCATTTCATTTTCTGCCTCGGATCCCGGAGTGATGACGAATACATTTGCTTGAGATAACTTTATATTATTTACATATGTCCAACTTTATTTAACAGTTATGATTTTTACTAAACAAACCTCAGTACTTATTCTGTATTAATTCTTTATTATCGGACTTGGTGAGCCTGTCCTACTTTCTAGTAGCTAATTGGCTCAACCTCATCATGTGGTCATGGATTAAACTGTCCTATTGGATTTGATGTTCGATATATAGTGGTTTTGACTTTAACCTCTCAACGAAGACTTTTGCTAAAATTAATTACGACCGTAGCCGATCTTTGACGGCCGTTTCATTTTCTGCCTCGGATCCAAGAGTAATGACGATCTTATGTTCTAGAGATAACTTAGATGAACAAGTTTTATCGGTTACGATTTATCCTAACAGTGATAATGGTATTAAAACAAAGCACAGTGGTTATTCTTTAGTAAGATAACGAATTCATGCTGATTTAAGGTATTGACTAAGAAGCCCGTCATACATTTTACCGACAGCACCGACATATTCATTCAAATGCCCTGATTACAATCCGTTGTTTCTCTAATGTACTTCAAATTTGGCAATAAAAACATAGTGTGTACTTACGGCTTGTAGCAGCTTCAGTAATCAGTTGATCAATACTGGCCGACTCAGTGGGTAAGACAAGCTGAAATAATAAGGAGTTATATTAAACATCAAATATCAAATTTTGTAGGCCTATTAATGGAGAGGTGCATGGTAAGGTTGTACAAATGTACAATTTATAGGCTTTTTTATAATGTGAATAATTTGACATAAAAGACCAAAGTCAGAACACCGAAAAACGACAAAATACGCCTGTTAAGTTTCTATATTTCAGTTTATTAAACCATCAACAAGAATGAAGAATCTATAACCTTCAGTTTATAGCATTTTGCAGGTCACTACAAGTTGCTTAAAGAAATTGCTTCACTCGATTCAGTGTTGTATATAATGCGTTGTTCAACCTGTCATTTCTGTTGTTTTTGTTTAAGACGATTGCCAACAGCTTTAGATAAAGGGGGATGAGACGAAATACAGCGTACATATGATACACAAGTAGTGAAATTCCGGGGACAGAGAAATTCACCTTTGCTCGACGTTTTGACACGTTTGTTTTTTTTTTTCAATTGATATATTTGACATATTCACACAACTTGCATATCCCATCAGTGTTAACTTTATGGTATTTGTATTGTTGTTTTACTAACTTTCTGTTGCTATATAGTGCTGGTTGTTGACTATTTAATTCACTCCTTATGCTGACAGAATAAAGCGTCGAACCTGCGAGCAAACATGAAGTTCTGTGTGTTCGGAATTACACTACTAGTGTATTATACTAGAGTTATCAGTGGAAGAACAGTTTTTTTAACATATGGGCTCCCCCCCCCCCCCTGCCTCCCCCAACAAATTGTAATGAATTCCAGTCAAGCAAACATGTGAGAGAAGGAACATCAAGCTTATATTGACAATTGTTCAGAAATGAGGTATATTTAAAATATCGCTATACTGAGCGTTTATAATGGAAGTAGAGAAGAAATAATGCTAGTTTGAGTAGATTAGGCTACAAAGAGACTTGATAAAAATTGGTGTTCTAGCTATGCGGATACGGTTTTGGTATCTCAAGTATAGTGAACTTTTCACGCCATATTGTTTCTTACTTTATTACAGCGTTATTATTCAATAAATTTTCTTCCAATAAGCTTGAAACCGTGAAATTTGTTAACTTAATTAGCGTGTGGTTAATTCTAATGCCGTCTGGCTAAGAGGAGCTTGTTGAGAGTTATCTACACTTGACATTGGTGGAAGATTAATAAACTTCTCACAAAAAGTTTAGGATCACTAACAGGTGAGTGAATTTCGATACGTACCCACTTTAATGAAATGTGCACACCAAACTATTGCTCGAAATTGAACGCAATTTTGTGCCGTTCTCCAAAAGGCATTGAATTAAATGTTTGCAAAACTTCAACGCATTGACTTCTTTCTTCTGAAAGTTATGACTTTGGGTGCAAGTGGTCCTTAACTTTTTGTGAGTAGTTTCTTTGCTGTTCAAATGATTTTACAGCAAAGTCCCTGATACATCTACCGCAAATAGTGTTTTACATCCATATAGTCCTTAAATGCTAGTGAGCCAAGCGTACGGTAACGTTTAATATTATTTTTTTCGCCAGACCCGTGGATCCCGTATACTCCTGCAGAGATGGCATATTCTATACACGACTCGTTCCTGTCGCCCAAAGTTGTCAAAGTTGTCCGTCACCGAAGAGAAACACCTACAATTAAACCCCGGGACATCCTCTTTATTGTGGACATGAGTGGGAGCGTAACGAAAGCTGGCTTTAAACAAGCCATGAAAAATATTGCTGACCTAGTTGGAGAAATATGTGGAAGTGTTGGCAGCGGCGAGAGAATGAATCGTGTAGCGGCCATCTCCTTCTCGAGCGATGCCCGGACAAATTTTAACTTTGACAAATACTCAACCCTGAACGAGGTGCAGAGAGCAATACAAGATATGGTATACGAAGGCGGTGATACATGTTTGGAGAAAGGATTAGAAGAAGCTTTAGACGTGTTCGAGTTGGATACAGGTAAGCAGCTAGTGTGTGACTTGGTGACATGGATCCCTCTCCAAGTTTATATATGGCTTATTCAGAAGAACCCTGTGTGTTCTCTTCAGGTAAAAATGCACAAATTTAGTGCTCCTGTATGTGTCAGTGTTTCTCGTAAAGAAAGATTTGCAGCCTTCATAACTAGGGTACATGATTATAAGAACCTCTTATTTTTCATATGAAGAAAATTTGAAGAACACATATTGATGGCAATGAAAACATTGCGTGTTCAGGACACCTATTAAATTCTTAAAAACCATAACCCAGCGCGATATTTTCGAAAACAAAGTTCAGAGTATATATGATATGCCAAACCAGTGAAATCTCCCATTAGCCTTGTTAACATTTACAGAAATACAGTTCAGGCATATGTTGCTTACCCGCCATTTTTTCTCTCTACCACGCGTACAATAGAATTGAAGTATATATAGTAAAACCTCCTGTAACTTCCACTTTTTGTGCATCTTTAACTAATATACACCCATTATTCGACTGGGGAATTAAACCTGTAATGACCGGTAAGTTTACTAAATTTACGATTAAGCCTCACTTAGAAATCCACTGCAGTTCAATTGCACAAATAGAAGCGCTCAAATTCAGTAGTTAACTGCAACTTTCTTTTTAGGTATCGGTCGTTCAAAGGGACAGTATTGCATGCGACTGTGGTTTCCACACGGATGGGTTGTCGCTGTTGTTGCCATCCCCTTATAATACACACCATATTTGTAAAAAATGCAGTAATTATGAATTAGCATAAGCCATTTAGTGTAAATTTAGTGATGATATGTTAACGTTAGAACTGTCATATTAGATGGCTATGTTAAGGACTCGTGTAAAGTTGGTATCTGTTCGGGTTCATACATTTCTTACAGCTAAAATAATCAGATGATGGTTTGATCAATGACCAGTGACCGGTGGAGATTTTGTACCGAATAATAATTTATTTATTGCCAAACGGTGTCATTAGTTGCATTTGACCCGCTCCATAAGGGGTATAATCAGCGCTTTCTATCAACTGAAATGTCAATCTATCATGGCTACTGCACCTGTCACAACGGCATTTTGGTCCATCGCTTTTTTCGAGTCAACACAATTTTAAGAGTGAAGTTGAAACCTGTGAGGTACAAAATAAAACTAATGGTAGAGAGAAGACATATTTAACATCTCGGAAAATAATCACTTCATTTAAAAAACGCGCCGGCAAAATGTAGGATGCGCTTGCAGAAATCAGCCCCCATACAATGAGCCCCATCTTTAAAATAGCCGCTGAACAGAATTCCCTTTGTTATAACAATGAGACGGTTTACCATCTGGTCATCATACATCTTTATGTATTGCTACACATTTACTCTTCGTAGATGTGGAGACCAGTTGAAACTAATTGTTGTTTCCACCAAGTGAAAATGTCAAACATCATTTGTTTTTGAGTTTTTATAGTTTTTATTGTTTATCTTCGACATTATGTTATAATTCTCATTAGCGGAAGGAAAATATGCCTCCATTTTGTTTGCTGTGCACGATGTGTCTATACTTGTATGGGTTAATCAAAAGTTTTCCATTTGTTTTATTTATTTATTTTATTTATTTATTCATCACAACAGGTCTAATAGACCCACTTACAGCAATGATAACAACGATGATAACAACTACATGATAACAACTACAATGATTTTAAAAATCTTGCGATAACAAACCACTATTATTAGTTTTTAATAAGATGCTTTTGATGTTTACAGGAATGCGAGGTGATGACAAGTCCGTGAAAGAGGTGGTGATTCTAACTGACGGGAAATGGAATTGTGCCGACGATTCTAAAATCTTTAACTTAGTTAGGAGACTACGTGATGTAAGCACGACACTCGATCCATACGCTCGTGAAATCGCCATCTACGCATTTGTGATTGGATTTTCTAACGAGGCACGATACCAAAGGAAGATTGAAAGTCTTATATCCTTACCCTTGACAGAGCATTTGTTTGTATTAGCAAACATGATAACCTTTGATAAAACTGTTCAGGCGATTCGGATCTATAGTGCTAACAATCCTACCCGTTGTGCTCCTCTGGAGCTGTAAATGCTCCAGTACTGGAAGGTATAACGGGCGACAGATCCAAATTAAAATACCTACTTAAAGACACTTAGACAGGTTTAGTTCTTTAATCAGACAAAAATAAGTTGTCATGGTCAGAATAACTCACGTTTGTGTTCTCTAAATTTCATGATGTCCATTCCCTTTAGTTCGTATCTTCTTTTCTCTTGGAATTCAATGTACTAAGGAATAATAAAGATATATCTGAGCTTTAACAGTATTGTGTTCTCCATAATTGTCTAAATCACTTAACAGAACTTTTACTGTCTTGCGTGTGTAGGCATAATTGTCATAATTGTATATCTAAGATTTAACTTTATTGAGTGAGAAATAATTGTTTGATTTATATATCTACCTAAGCTTAAACTATCCTGTGTGGGGCAATATTGCCAAAATATATATCTTTTCTTTAATATTCTCGGCTGGGGAACAATTGATTTAATTTTATATCTGAGCTTTAACTGTCTTGGCCGGGGAATAATTCTGTAAATTATATATCTAAGCTTTGAATGTCTTGGCTAGGGAATAATTCTGTAAATTATATATCTAAGCTTTGAATGTCTTGGCTGGGGAATAATTCTCTAAATTATATATCTGAGCTTTAAATGTCTTGGCCAGGGAATAATTCTGTAAATTATATATCTGAGCTTTAAATGTCTTGGCTGGGGAATAATTCTCTCAATTATATCTCTGAACTTTAACTGTCTTGGCTGGAGAATAATTAAATGCAGTTAATCAATACTATACAATAGAAAGCAGAGAATAATGACTATAATACATGGTTTATCCCCTGTATCTGTACATGTATCAGCAGGTGGTTGGAGGGAGCTTCCTGTTGCCCTGGTCCTTTTTAAGCGACAGAGTAACAGGAAGACGATATGTTTGGGGTGTATTTGTATTTTGTTGTGAGTGTCCTATATTTGTCCTGCGATGTTTTTGTTTGTGGTTAGTGGTGATTTCCTTCACCCATTGAGTGAGCACGCCCTCGTGTGAGTGAAATAACCTTAAATACGGCCTTATATCCCAATCAAACAAACAAACAATCAATGTAGATGTACCATAATACAACGTGTAAAAAACATAATAAATCTCCAATTCAAAAGGGCACTTATTTAGGACTTGTTAACTCCTGACCAAGATTCTTATTTTGCAAAAAAATTTATCCTATTATGTATCGGATTTAGTTTTATATTGTGTTTCCTTTTATAAAATGCCAATGACATTAAGCTACATGTGTATGTAGTCATCACCAAATGAGTTAAAGGGTTGAAAAAACTTGTATTGGCTTATCTAAATTTCAATGTGACATTCAGTAATTAAAACAATAAATTTATATTACAAAAAGTAGCTTTTGAGCTTACCTTCTCTTAAAAAACCCACACTGCTAAGGAACGAACAGACAGAGTCGTTTCAGATAAAGAGAGAGAGCTTTATTTCACAACCTTCAATTATAAAAACAACACAAACAATAACTACTGGCGAACCCACCTTTCTTCCCTTTTAAAATTAAAGTTCAATTAAAATGAGATTGATAAGTCTTTATTTAGCAAAGAACCGTTTCTGATCGAATCCGTTATTTACAAAGATAAACTCAGCCTTCACTTAAAGTCGAATAAGAAACATTTAAATACAGAATTGATATACAAAAAAGGTGTCAATTGGAACAGTCATAGGACAGGCTATCTTCAAGTCCCGGGGATTATTTTTTCCCAAAGTTTAACACAACTTAGTCTGGACAACCTAATCGAGCACAAAGTCGTACAAAATGCTTAGGTACGGTACTTTGCTGGTTGGGGGATTCTGAGTCTCACCTGGTGGTTCACACAGTGCAACGGGAATTGCTGGTAACTCAGGCGTAGGCACTTGACGCGTTTGTTCTCGGTCGCCATTGGTCTTATACGGATGTCCGAAGGTGGGACGTTGTAGTAATCAAATGAATTGACCTCGAAGGCGGTATGGTCAAGTGAATTATCCAGCAAACAATTTTATGATAAAGACGTCACGGACGACTGAGGTTACGAGGTAGTGATCACGTTGACGATGTTTTGGACATGCAAATAAATTAGGTATCTGATGGAAATCTGAGGATCTCACCGTCTTGAGCCTTAAGTATATTTTGACTTTTTACTGAATAGATTGTTTGCGGTACGCTGAAATTCTGGATATAAGTACTCGGTCTTGCAGCGGTTACTGGTCGCCTATAAACCGGTCTCGTGTCAACATTTCATCCACTGAGATATGTGTATGCTCGTTAAATTAAGGCATGCGACGGTGGTGCAAAGTTAAAGGGACGTAAGTCTAACACCACCGGATATCTGGTGACGTAATTACGACTTTACCTCTTGTATAGCCTTTTTTGCAACAATGTTTTTGTTCAGGTTGTTATTATCTTTATTGACAGTACGAGAGGCCATGGGCCCTAATATATGCTTATATTATACTATATCTGTTTGAGTACATGGTTTACATGGCAATTAATTACCATAGCATTATATTTATCATTGTTCTTTCAACGACTGTACGATATTCATACGTTTTGCTACATGACAAAAAGATGGGAGGCATTTCAAAACAATTGTATTTTCACATGTCATTAGCAGTAGAAATCTGTGGAAGGTTGTCATTAGCAGTCGAAATCTGAGGAAGGTTGTCATTAGCAGTAGAAATATGTGGAAGGTTCTTTTGGACAATTATTTTGCTGGCGGATGCTGTTTTCTCAAGTCTTCATATGTCGAACAAACCATAATAAAAGGTACTGGTCTTTATTTAACCTTTCTTATGCTGCGTGGGATTTTAAGGAACCTTTCAACATCTACATTTAACCCAGCATTCCCCACCCGTATTTTCGCCATATCACATCGAGTCAACGGCTTTTCTAAAATCAAAAAAAAGCAAGATATAATCTTCCTTTATTCTTGGATAAGACTTTTTCGATACAGGCATATAGGGTAAATATATTGTCAACCGTACCATATCCAGCTCTAAAACCAGCTTGGGTTTTAGGTATTAAGTTAGAGTTGATAAACCAAAAAAGATAGTTTTTTACGATCAAAGAAGATTCACGTGCTTAGCTCATGATCACTGACACCACACAATTCAATATGGATGACTTTATCTTGTAGAACTTGTGCTTGCAGAATGATTGATATCCACTGAAACACATCTTTGTGGCCAACAATCAACAAGGCATTGTGGATTACTAAGAATCTGACAAAGTGTGTTACTTTCATCGAACTTTTCACACGTTACTACTTCTGCCCGGATTGTACATCTATGTACTATTTTAATCATTTTAATATAGAAGATGACCAGATGGAATAATGTTATAGGTTTATACTTGTAATATGTATACACGGCGAACACAAAAAGGTAATTATATGGGAGTCAATTAAACATTGGGAACGTAAAGACAATAATAAAAACAGATTTTTAAATGATGTTACTGGAGACACGACCCAATATTTTTAAGAATACCTATAACTATTTGCATTTGGTCACAAGAAAGTGTAAACACATAAAAAATTTACTTCAAGTTTACAACCCTTTTATAAGCCGGAAAACGATGTCAGAATAGACATTGTACTGTTTTGTCAAAAAATACACAAGACGTTTCCATCCCTATATAGCGTTTTGCCATATTACAAAAATTCAAGTTTACAACCCTTTTATAAGCTTTGGAATGATGTCAGAATAGACATTGTAAGGATGCGTCAAAATTACAGGATAAATTGCCATCCATATATAGCGTTTTGCTGTATTAGTAAAATCAAATTCTTAATGTCTTTCAAATATGACAAAACAAATGCTGTGATTTAATAAATCCATGGTATTCCAGGTAGTAGACACTGTTCAGCGCTTTGAGGAATGCCAGTGTGTTCATATGTTAAGCTTATACATAAATCCCAGAGATAACCACCGGTTTTTGAAATATGAATTTACTTCAGTTTTTCAAAAGTATGTTGTATGCTTATTTCTACAGAATACTGAGCTTTTTGGGTAGTCTTGCGAGAGAGAGAGGGTGTTGCGCAACGGCGTAGAAAGTACAATTGATTATATTTTAGAATGCCACAAGAGTGCTGGTCTCGAGGACAGTCTAAATGCGTTGTTCACTCATCCGACGTCTGCTTTCCAATGTTTCTGCTTCTAATGATTGATTGATTGGTTAGTGTGTTACGCCACATTCAGCGGTATTTCAGAAGCACCCTTGGCCGTTAACATCATTCTGCTTCTAATGACATCAGATTTTAGGACTATGTCAACCAAGATGACGTATAACAAAAACTCAACTGCATGGTTACTCGACAAACAAGTAAGTCATCTGTTGAACAGTCCACTCTTGTATTACTGCCTGATAGAGTTTCGATGTTCTTTATTAAGAATCACCAAATATACCATTATTTATGTAGAACTGAAACCATAAACAATAAGTGGAAATCAGCAAAGCTTATAAAACCCACAGAAACTGAACAAGAGTTTGATTCGATACAACCTTGGGCCAAGAGATTTGAATCGACTTGAAGTGTGATTTTTAATGTTAGTAAACATCTCCTAGAAACAACATTAGGCAGTTCAGGAAATACTCGATCTACTGTAGTGTGTCCAAAGCTCAAAGACAACTTCAATAGGCAGATGACAAATATGTTTCAGCTATTAAAGGTATTAATGACAAATGACAATAAACCTTTCAGAGAAGCACACCTGCAAACCCCCAACAAGCCAGATTTGTATTTTTTCTGATGTATGTCAGAAATAATGCATCGCTGTTGGTGTTGTGGGTCCAGGTAATTAATGGAGAAAGCGTTTGGCGTTAAGAGCGGTTTCGGAAATCGCCGTCTGGTTTTGTTCTGTAAATGACATATTCCCAATGGGAATTCCAATTCCGTGTTAGATTCGAACATATTATTGCGCATGACTGTGGTAGGATAAAGACGTGTTTTGCTTGAGTGGTGATCTCCGCCTAATATTTGTACCTACAATCTTCTTATGAGCACCGAATTGGCCACAAACGTTACCGAATCCTTACTAAACAAGATGGGAAAGAATGGAAAGCCTAAAAGGGGTGAGAAGAAAGATCAACACAATGAAAAAGGTGAAAACTTACTTGTAACTGGAAACTCTGAAATCCAATATGGCACCATAGGTGAAAACAGGTTAGAGAAATCCTCGTTGTCCATATCATCTGACTCTCGTCCACAATTAGACATATCTGCCACTAAACACGATAGTGTTCTGAATGCTATGAAAACACTGAGCGATAGTTTTTCCTCACAACTTGCCACATTTAAGATAGAGATTATGACTTCTATTGAGTTTTCACAAAAACAACTATTTGACGAAGTGAGTAGTCTCCGATCGGAGATGACAAATGTTAAATCCGAACTTCAAATTGAGAAAGACGCATGTATTGCACTAGAAATCAAATTAGCTGACGACAAAAACATCAGCGCCGTTCTCGTGCATGCAATATACGTATAGATGGATTACCAGCGGTTGAAGGCCAATCATGTGAAACAAATGTAGCTGGGTTTCTTGTCGACAATCAATAAGGACCCATTTAATGATAAATTTGACGCTTTGAAGTCGATTCAAAAAGCTCACAAAATTCGATCTCGTAAGGATTCCCCGGGAAGAGTTCCCCAGCTTATAGTGAGATTCTTCAGTCGAAATGTCAGGAACTGAAAGACTTTAAATTTCTTCGACGTCAACACAACACAAGACACGGAGCCAGCGAGCGATTACAATTTAATGTTATGGAGGACTTGACAGTGGTGGACTACAATACAAAACGTAGAGCAGCTCCTATGATGTCTAAAGCATTCAACGAGAACAGGAAAGTTCGTTTTACGGCTGGTGTACTGTATATTGATGATCAGCGGATACCTGTAGTTTGATTATGAGTTATGGAGAGTGTGTTTCTCACCTCACTCCTGTTTGTTCCAGATTCCGATTGTGTGTGTAATTTCTAACTTTAGTCCCGTTTACTCCAATTGTGCCATTACATTTGTTCAATTTAATAGTCTAGAGAGCGAGAACAGATTATAATCTCTGTGTAGGCATACACAAAGCTTCCACTTATAGCATATGTCTGCTGCTATATTTGTTTATCTCCATCGTTTAGTGAATGTATATTCCATTTTCTCACGGACAGACCTACGTTCATTTATCAGCTATAATTAATATATAAACTCTATTCTGAATGGCATCCTACTGATTTATTCTGCTTTTAAAAAACAACAAACAATTAACACTTTAAAATCTGACCAAGTGTTGTTTTTTCCTGTTGTCTAAATATCTGCAGGGCGGCAGATCACCACTGAGCATATGAGAATGTCAAAGTTCACCAGCTCAGTGGTTATTACGAATTTCTGTTTGTTGCTTTTGTTTGACAGCTGCAATGATAGTCCACTAATATATACATCATATACGGTATTGATATTATATATGTCTTCCTTGTATAGTGATTAACACTATTTTTAGCGAGGGTAATTTGTTACATGTGCTACCTTTTAGTGACCTAAGTGACCTAAGAGATCAGTCTAGCTACTCACATGTATTTAATAGTTATACAACTTCTTTTGATTTTCAAAACTTATGCTTTAATCCACTTGAGCTAAACTCCACGGATAATGATCATTATGTAACTGAAGATAATGTACAAGAGTCTGCTCACTGGGAATCAGTTGAGTCTAGACAATGTGGTTATTTTGTAGAAGACTCGTTCAATGAAAAGTTTAAAGACTTGACTACTGCCTCGTTACGGCCCACAGAACAATTCGTATTTCCACATAAACGCTAGAAGCATCCGCAAACACTTTTTAGAGATAGTATGCTTTGTGACCAGCTTGGAATGTCAGTTTTCAGTTATTGGTGTATCAGAAAGCTGGTTAAATCCAGAATAACTACATGATATAACTGGTTAGGTCCATATTTTTTGTCTCGGGTTGTGGCTCTTTATGTCAATAACTCCATCAAAACATGTGTTGTTCGAGAAGACTTGTCATTTCAGGATGAAGAGTTCCAGTCTTTGTTCATAGAATTACCGGACATTTGTAAACAAACGAAATCGGTTGTAGGCATTTTGTATAGACCACCTAATAAAAGTGTTTATTATTTCAATGAAAAATTATCCGATATTCTAATCAATCTAAATTCTGAAAATAAAAAATGCACTATATTAGGTGATTTTAATATAGACCTTTTTAAATCTGACACCCATATTCCTTCAGAAACCTTCATTGATTTAATGACTTCATATAATTTATTATATATTAAATATAAACTATTACCAAACCAACTCGTGTGAACTCCAGTACCGCAACCCTTATCGACAATATTTTCACCAACTCGCACATTGAACCCTTATTTTCTGGAATTTTTCTTACTGACATAAGTGATCATTTTCCTATTTTCCATATTGAAAATGAAAAGTTAATTAAAAACACACACATCAAAGATATAACCTATGGAATAGTAAATAGTGAACGCAAAGAGATGTTTGAGAATAAAATGAAAGAAACAGACTGTGATACTGTCAGTAATGAACTTTTTGATGTAAACCAAAGCTATGACTTTTCATGAAAATATTAACATATATATATAATGAATGTTTTCCAATACTACAAAAGTCAGTGAAATTCCATACCCCCCAAAAGCCATGGATTAAATTATTAAATTGAGTATCGACCAACTATACCACGACACAATCTTGCTCCATTTAAACCTGGGTTGTTGTAGCAATTTTCAAACAGTGTCTAATTAAGTTTTCTTTCGTCTTTCTTAGGACAGATAAAACATCACTGACAAGATGGGTAGGTTACTCGGGCGTAGTGAATAATCAACACTGGGCTACGATCAACTATTCTGCTGGACATCTCCCGTAGAGACGGGGCGGTGAGAACGACTAAAAGGCTCGCGGTATCACACTCCGGTAACAGCATTTACATTTAACAATCTGTTGATAACGTAAAAATAACAAACAATTCTTTTATTTTTTTAAAACTAGAATAGCTGGTGGGCTTTACTTTATCTTATTTTTGAGTAATGGAGATGATAAATGTAGGCCTATATATAACCTAAACACATATACCTGTACTATATAATGACGGTACTTGGATCTAAACTTATATAGTATCTGTATGTTAATACAGTCTGATCTGGGAGCAGGCATGAACAATGCCCTATTTTTTTTTTTAAATAATGCGTTTGATTGTATTTTAATTGGTTAACGTGTCAGGAGGTGACACATAAGAACATAAATTTAGGCTGAAAATGAGTATTCGTTCTCTAGTTATACAATAGTGTGCACTGGGTTTATGCGTAGGCCAATATCGTAAAATACAAACAAACCTTACCGCTTCAAACTTGATTAAAAACATAATTTGAATATCTGGGACAACCTTCGTTACATCTTTGTTTGCTTGAATCTCACTGATGTAGGACTCATTTGTACTCACAATGTGTCACTTTCGATTATCATCTTGAGCAATATTTTGTTTGGGGTGGACGATAAACGACTGAATAAGGCCAGATGGTCCATTTCTGAACTGGAAAACACAGCACTTCACTCACTCGTTCTTTTGTACCCGAACACACAGAAGGCTGTAAGTATACATATGTCTGCGCCCATGATTTGTTAAACATACGTTGTTTAAGTTATTATTTTTTTTTTGTGATCAAATTTTGTCTGACATTGGCTTAGCCAAGCTTGGTAATTGTGTTAGCGCTTACTGCATACATGCAGATCCCCTCTTTTAATAAAAAAAATTAATAATAGGCTTTGAATTAGGAGGGACATAATTTTATTTTATGATTTTTTGTATTATTATTATATTTTAAACCTTTCCACTGCACCTAGTCTAACACCAATGAATTTGAAAGTTCACTTGAAGCTGGGGTTCTCATATGCGAAGTGGTTGTGCTTGCGGGCGTGGATCAGTGGTTATTGATTCGCTTACTAAAGCCTGCTTCGATGTACCGTTCACAGGATCGTATTATCTGTCGACCCTCAGGTATATGGGTGAGACTCACAATGAGGTTCAGGCAATCGCCGGGTGGTTTTTACGGGGTTTCTTCACGGTGTTCCACCGTACCTGGACACGGTCATACATCGTCATACAACTGTTGGATGGTGTTTGATGATTTGTAGAGAGAAAGCCACAACAAGCTTGAACATGGTCACACATGTTAAAATTACGTAAATACGATTCAAGTATCTGTTGCAAACCCCGCAGTTTTGTTTCTTTCGCCATGGCTGTATAGATTTGAAATTTAAGCAGCCAGTGAGTGCCGTTGTTTTAGGCATGCTTGCAAAATACAAGAATACAGAATTCATTTGTTGATGATATTAAACTTGTATTAAGCCGGTAAGTCTATCAGCTTGAAGATTTAAGACGTAGACGAACTCTGTAGCTACACCAGACTTTAATAACACCGTCGACCCCATAACATCCCTCAGAAATTCCTTAGACGAATCCGCTTACGGTTTACACTAACCCAGAGTAATGAATTAAATTCATATCGTACACGATTGATTGATTGATTTGTTCTTTACGCCGTGTTTATGGGTATTTCACTTATATGCCGGTAGCTATGCTACATGAAGCTTCCAAAACACTAGAAATAGCCGAACGATACAATGATTCGGAACTTTATCTTCATATTTATATAAATTGCATGGTCTTACCCCGCCATGTACCACCTCGTTTTCTTCCTTAGACACTTTTGGGTTAGACCGACCCATAAAATGACCACTCGACGTCCATTTTCGTGTCAAAATCAATCATTTCTCGGCGGAGCCCTCCTCACTTTTAATCGATTTAAAAAGTATTCCCGCGGTAAAGTTGGGATTTAGCGGGAACTACCAGGATGAAATCCAATTAGAAACCGCCTCTCATTAGCGTGAAACGAAAATTATCACGACCTGAAAATTTCCGCCAAATTGTGAAGCTAGTTGTAAGATAGATAGGCAGAGTAACATGAGTAAGGGTGGGGCGAGAGATGCTTCAATTGGTAGCTGGAAGTGATTGACAGCTCGAAGTGATGCCATCTACTTGCCAAAGCATATCCACCAACGAGGAACTTGGTGGCCATTTGTTTCAAAATCCAGAGACGGTCACATGAAATGCTTCCATGTAATTTAATTTGCACGAGAGTACATGTTTGGTGTATTAAACACACCGGTGAATATTCAACGAACAATGCAGAGTGTGTTTTTAGCGAGGCTAGAAGCCATATGGATTCAGTATTTTCTGTTATCCAGGGACAGGTCTTATTTCTGTAGTTTTCAAAGGACTATGCTTCATATCTCTATATACTGTTTATAGAGATACTGTATTGGATACGAATTCGCATCTAATATGCCGGAGGTGTATTCCAGCAATAACTGACACTAGCTCAACCATAAACTGTGAAGTGTTTTGATTATGTTGGAAAGTTCATTTACCGCCAGTAGAAAGTTAAGACAGTATGGTTACTATTAAGAGGGCCAGATAGATTACACGAAGTCATATAACTATCCCACTGCATACATATCTGGTTCTTTCAACACGCACAAACTATTGAAACAGGCCTTCAAAGTTACACTTAAGTTTGCTTGATTGTTTTTTGGATTGGGGTTTAACGCCATACTCTGTGGTATTTCGTACCATGACAGATTGTAAATTTCTCATTCTATCCTACTTCAATACGGTGGAAAAACCTGGAGGTGACATTGACAATTAAATACTGACCTGGATTCCTTTCGTGTCTGCAACAGACGCCATGCTGGATTACTGTCAGTTCAGAAAAATGTGTCCCACATCCGCAGAGTTCTTTAAGTAGTCATATTTTGGCCTTTTAAATCAGCGATCCGTGACTGTGTTACTAGGCTAGCATGTTCCTATACGGCAGACTCACATTGTATTATTATATCGCGATTCCACAATTAATAGTGAAACTCAGAAAAGTAACGGTTGGCACCCACACAGTGATCATGTTAATTTGAAATGAGTTTCTTTTCAATGGATATTTTTTCAACTAGTTGTTGTTATGAAACGACTACAAATGACGTGCTTTTCTACAAAAAAGTCTTAAAAGTAAGCGATTTAATGCATAACCTGCTAGCGGAGTAACACATTCACGGATCGCTGATTCTTAACAGCATCCTGTGATCCAACTCACATCTTAGGGTTTATTTTTTTCATTTTCATATATCTAGAGGCTTGCATTATTCTTGTGTAAGTCTGGAGAATAATAATGACGCTTTGGAAGAAGTAAATGACAGTTGAAGTAAATGAAAGAATGAGTGACATGAAAATCTGTTGATTGGGAGGGATTTACATCCTGGATTAAATGATAGTGTCGAATGATTAAGCACTATGAAGCAAGGGGCATGATGCTGGAGACCTATGGGCCAGCACGCCACGACACCACGACGTACTGCTGCGGCGTCCGGCGGCGGCGGCGTTCTGCGTCGTCGTCATGGCGTCGTGGGGCTATGCATGCTGGAGTCCCATGGGCCTCACGACCTCACGACGCACTGCTGCGGCGTCCTGCGGCTTCGTGCGGTGGCGTTCTGCGGCGTTCCGTTACGACACGTCACGATGCACTTGACAGGAATGAGGTGGGTCATGACAAAGAACACAAGAACAACTCATATCATGTTAC
>JARFOD010089046.1:0-18134 GCA_031763545.1 Mopalia muscosa | reverse complement strand
GTGGTCATTCCATGTTCCATTAGTGGAAAGAATTAAGCCAAGATGACAGTGAGAAGGAGCAGCAGGAACAGTAGAAGATTTAAACTTTACATCAAAAATAGAGGGGTGTCTTCGTCTGGTTACCAGAAGAGATTTAGTTTTTGAAGCATTGAAATTAACAAGCCATCTGTTTGACCATGCTTCGATTAAATTGATATCGTGTTGGAGATTAGTTTGAATCGTCCCACAGAGTAAATTATTTGATATTGCATAAAGACAGGTGTCGTCTGCGAAGAGACGTATGTTGTTTATCACATCAATCGGAAGATCATTAATAAACACGAGAAACAGCAGTGGACCCAAGACAGAGCCTTGTGGTACACCTGCAGTAAGATTCTGCAAATCAGATTGGCAACCATTTATGACTACCCTCTGTCGCCTTCCAGAAATGTAATCTCTGAACCAATTGAGAAGATTTCCCGGTACACCCAAAGATTCGAGTTTGGACAAGAGGCCACGATGCCACACTCGGTCAAAGGCTTTGGAAATATCGAAAAAGAGAAAAAGACTTCGTGGCCCTTGTCCAGAGCATTTGCAATATCAAAGTATATATCCAATAGTTGGGTAACAGGGGGAACATCCGGGCAAAAAAACATGCTGGAACGTGGAGATTTGACTACGAAGGTGAAAGAAAACATGCCTAAATACGACTTTTTCAAACACTTTACTTAAGGAACTTAATAGTGAAATTGGTCTATAATTGTGCACATCATTTGGGCAACCCCCTTTATGGATAGGAATGACATTTGCTACTTTCCATAACGTGGGGAAAAATCCAGTTTTAAGGCAAATATTAAAGACCTTAGTAAGTACAGGAGCTATGATATACGTCCCTTCAACAAGTAAGCGTGAGCTTATACCTCAGGCCCATTAGCCTTTGAAACATCAAGCAGGTTTAAGATATCTAATATTTCATCGCAATTAACAATAATTGTCGATATTGTGTTGTCACTTTGAGGTAAGGTTGGCACAGTTTGTTCTGAATCATTTTGGCCATATATATTTCAAAGAAACTATTCAATATGGAAACTTTTTCACTATTCTCGTAAATTTGGGTGTTATTTTGCATCAAAGGTGGGAAGACGTGAAGGTTATTTGGCTGACACTACAGTAGTGACTTTGCAATTTTCCACCATTGCTTGTCTCCCAGTTTGCAATTAAGAATGAATTTAACGTTAAGGACTCTATAGCCAGGGGTAAAAACATGCGATTCTTACCTTTTCGTGGCCGTTGCGTGTATTTTCAAAGGATGATTTTACTAACATCATATATATTAAGAAGCAGATGATTTCAATTTTACCCCTACGATGTATATTCTCCGGCAATCGAATTCTAAACCGCTGACTCATTGGACGAGCAAACAACTTATATCGACACATTGCTATGCGTTCATTTCAGCAACAGCTTAAATGAACCGCCCTTTTCCCTTTCATTAGTGGACTCGAAAGCTTACTGTGAAAAAATTATGATGTCCGACATTTTTACTAAGAAACAATCAATCTCTTTTATCCTTCACATGGCTGTAAAAAGAAGTACACAAAAATTAGCAAAGAGTGTTCTAAACAGCTCATTGAGATTTTCATGCTCTAACCCGATTTAATGTTTTCTCAACGCGTCTTAAATTAGGCCAATTTAGCAACTATAAGAGGTGTTGAGTTTTACTTACGGTTCTAATTGCTCTACGTGTTCTATCTATATCAAGCATGATGACACCATGTATTCTTCAAAATTGCATTTGTTCGGATTTATTAGTGCTTAATACCGTACTTGATGAAACCTGAAACCTGAAGTTTTTCGAAAAAAAAAATACGTTTGTTTTTTTCACGTCGGTTTTTTCTCTACAAAAAAAACCTGAAACTTAACAAAGGTCTTTAAAATTACTTTTCAATCCGTTGCAAAACATGCTTTACTGTTATTTTACAACTTGTATTTGGATAACAAATTGTTGGAGAGGTATTAACTTCATGAAGTCGAATATTGCTAATCCCAATATAGAGTGCTTATTGAATTGACTTTTATTTTATTTTATTTTTTTTATTTATTATAAAATACCGTCTAAGCGTTTCTTATGTAAACAAACTGATCATAAATGTTTGCGGGATCAGTGTAATGTATATCTCGATATTGTTTACCTTGCTTCTTGTCATTTCTTTGGATCGATTTAAAAAGGTCAGCCTATTCAAACTGTGGTAGTAAGTCGTTTTTCAATGCACAGACAGCTTAGTTCACATGTACATTCGTCGATTGATGAGGATGAAATAATCAAGTTTGTACCTTATCACGCCTTCAGCCACATCCCAATAAATTTCGACCGAGCAACACATTTGGGGGCAAAATGCGTTTAATTCATCAAACCAAAAAAATAACATAGATGCTAAGGATGGATATCAACTGTCAAAATATATTTAAACCCACTAAAGATTTATCAGTTTTAAAAAAAATAATTCGCTCCAGAGCCTTTATGAGCCTAAACGTGGGTGAATTTCCAATCTAATTATAATCAGATCTATATAAAAAAAGGCTTCACTATTTTTATATGTCACCATATTGAGATTTCAGCTCAAACACCGTTCTAACAGTTTTAAATAGCTCAAGCTTATCTGGGCCCATAAAAGATCACCCTTTCAGTTCTCCTGCAAAAACGCATGTAACACGGGGCAATATTATAAATATCGAATCCAGTCAAAAGAAGCCGAATTCGTCTGATTTTATTCCGTGTTGATGTTAATAGTCACGTGTAGTAAACAGGGGAAATTGTCCACTCAACTCAAAGTTTATAATTTTATAGTTATGTATCAAGTTGTTATAAGTCCTTTCCCATAATCTCAAATTTTTTTTTAAGGCATAATATTCTTATGTTGGAACATATTCAAGCTAAAATTCTAAAGACAAAAAAAAATCATTTACATAATATGCTCACGGGAAGGCTCAAATTTACCTATACTGCAAATAGAATTATAGATGATATCTACAGCAGTTGGTAACAATAGAAAATGCAATGATGACAATTTTTCAGCCATTTCATTATAACAATGCGTTATAAACGCGCACATAAGTGGTAGTCGATATATTGAAAAATAAATGGATATAATATTAATGCATGCAATTACGTTTAGACAGTCTTTGGCTTAAGTGGCGTTAAGTTTTACGATGTAAATGGATGAGTATTCTCCACATTTCAACTCGTAAACTACATTTGATCGTAGCAGAGGATCTTCTTTGTTCTATGTCTAAAGAAAGCTGACACAATGCAGTCAGTTTTGTTGGCAACTTTGATGTTTTATATGCAGATGCTATCAATTTATTCAAACATTTAAATTGTGTATCCATGTGGAAAAGGCAATTAAATGCTAACAGAATAAACAGCTTCTTGTTTTCATTTGCAACTGTTTTTAGGGATATTAGAGTACCTTTGATTCAATGGTTTCTGTATGCATTTAAATTATGTAACCCATGGAAAAAGGCACTTAAATGCTAATTGAATAAACAGTTTCTTGCTGTAATTTTCAACTGGTTTTTTTTTTTTTAGGGATATTAGAATACTTTTGATTTAATGGTGTTTGTATGCCTTTGTCAATGCGCTATAGTATTCGTTTATGTGGAACAACACTTTAAATGTGCTGTAGTTCATTGTGGAAAAGGTTATATAAGTGCTGCATATTTTACATACCCCTGATATAAGAAAACGTTAAAAAAGTGAAGTTTATATTCGTGTGACATCATTCGAGATAGCTTTAGAAAATTTTCACATCATGTTTGTGTTTCAAGGTAATAAACATATCATCTTTCAGCGAATGACTGTCTGAACAGGTCATAACCCTAACCCCTGCCTCTTTTCAGGTCATAACCCTAACCGCTGCCTCTTTTCAGGTCATAACCCTAACTGCTGCCTCTGCTGACGTCATAACCCTAATCGCTGCCTCTGTTCAGGTCATAACCCTAACCGCTGCCTCTGCTGAGGTAATAAACTAACCGGTGCCTAGGTTCAGGTCTAACCCTAACCACTGCCTCTGCTGAGGTCATAAACTAACCGCTGTCTGTGTTCAGGTCTAACCCTAACCACTGCCTCTGTTCAGGTCATAACCGTAACTGCTGCCTCTGTAAAGGTCATAACCCTAACCCCTGCTTCTGTTCAGGTCATAACCCTAACCGCTGCCTGCTGAGGTCATAACACTAACCGCTGCCTATGTTCAGGTCATAACCCTAACCGCTGCCTCTGCTGAGGTCATAACACTATCCCCTACCTTTGTTCAGGTCATAACCCTAACCGCTGCCTATGTTCAGGTCCAACCCTAACCGCTGCTTCTGTTTAGGTCATAACACTATCCGCTGCCTCTGTTCACCTCATAACCCTAACCGATGGCTGTGTTCAGGTCACAACCCGAACTGCTGGCTCTCTTCAGGTCATATCCCTAAATTTGCATTTACCTGAAGATGGAATAAGTCACTATGTGAAAGCTTGTTATGGTTAATGTACAAAATGATCTTTGTCTCGTTATTTTTTCTTAGCTTAAAATCAACACTATAATTCAAATGACTGGTTGACCGAACGAACGATCAATCGAATAATTGGCTGGCTGCCTCAGATGTTAGCAGTGATCCAATGCCACAACCATCGAGTTTTATTCCACATAATTATTGTACCTTGTTTTTCGAATCAGTTATCTTAACGACCCTCAAACAACTTCTGTGCCTGCGTTGTGAGTGGTAAGAAATGGTGCCGTGGAGGGATTATAAACGAAAGGTGTCAAAATGTCCATGCACCCCAAGAAACCTTAACCCAACACATCTACACTATGTTTTTCTACCCCCATCGTCTCCAAAACTGCACCCCTAGTCCTTGTGGAATATTAATTTGCTTCTTTCTTTTAAATTCATCCCCATACCTCATTGCACACAGCAGTTGTAGAATGGTGTCGCCAACTGCCGTATTGTCTGATGTGTCAATGAAGGGGGTAGTAGTGCCACTGGTTGGTATCCCACCCGATCCGCACTTTATTGTCAGCTTCGAGCTCACTTTCATAACAAATTATTACTCTTTCAAACAAGGACAGTCTTTTGACAGACAAACAACCTCAGCTTGAACCATTTAAAACTAAAGACCAAAACTGTAAATAAAGCAACAGGTGACCGAGAGGTAGATATAACTCTAGTGGAGCAAGATTAGTGTAAAGTACTTCCAAATGGGTTGTATTATAGTTCACCCATCACCTTTTCTGACAGCTACAGTGAGCAGATTACTATTTAGGTTATTAAATAATTAATACGGTCTATTACGTTTCAAGGTTAAAGCTGTTATTGTTTGTCTGTTGGAGGCCGTGCGGCCTACGGTCTGTACTTTGTCCTAGTTTGAAGCGGGTAATAATTTGTAATAAGAGTGAGCTCGAAGCTGTTAATAACGTGTGGATTTGGTTGGTATCCTGCCCTGTTGGTCTGGAGTGTGAATCTCGGAACTGGTGGTACCGGTACATACGCCAGGATTGAGTATCGATCTAGAGGATAATTGTCACGTTTACCGAAAGCTTCGTGTTCTGTAGCATTATCCTTTATTCGTGCATGCAGGTCCTTCACAAGAGTGAGGAAGATGTCCGAACTAATGGTACTGGTACAAACGCCAGGACCATGTGTCGATCTACAAGATAAATGCCACATTTATCGAAGCTTATCGAATCCCTTATCCCTGCATGCACATCTGTCACAAAAGCGGGGAAGATTATTTTGGTACACCTATTTGCTTCGCCAGCTTCGTTCCAGGTCCTTTCCTGATAAAAAAATTTCTAAGCAATCGCCATTGTCCCTAAGAGGCTTGTAACTGACAGAGGTGTGTGACAATGGCTTGGAAGACCAGGACACCCTTATTGTGGGAGGTGCTAATTTCAGTTCTCTTCAATGATAACTTTGTTGACAACCAAAGTCTTGAAGGATGGGATAGCAATGTGAGCCAACCAATCGAAAAACAATCAATGAAACCAGCACGATTTGCCTATTTTGTATCTGGTCCATTTTGGACCACCCATGATCCAAGTTTCGTACAAATTCGTGGAATTGCAGACAATGTAGGTTGGGAGCATATTGCCATCAGCCGTTCCTGCATACATGATTGATGTTGTTTACTTAGAAAAGTTCATATTTCGCTCCGGACACTTTGTACGTGTCCCGCTCTGCATGGCGACCTTTTACTACCAGGGTCAGCTGATAGATTGGTTTCGTCAGCGTCCAGGATATAACACGAATGGGGGTATAACCTCGATGCTTTAAGCCAAAGTATAAAAAATACTCGTTCATAATTTCTTGCGGACACAAGCTCGCGGTCGCCTAATATTCAAGCCGAATTCTGGAGCCAAGAGATCGCTGTCTTCGGAATTATGATGTAGCATGTCCCTTGCCAGGCAGATGGTCCTTTAATTTGGCCACCGTCACGCCACGTTTGACAAAGTGTCTGCCAACATTCCTATAGAAAACATATTTTAACACCTTGTCCCAGCACTGATGGACCTACGCTAGTATAACCAGAGATCGGCTTACAGTAGCCCAAACTGACTGTACCCTATACACAGGTTCATAGCAAAGCTTTTCAGGTAAAGGGCCGCGGAGTTAGGCTCTAGACTCACACAAAATTCTATTGGTTGATCTGGTGACATGAGCATACAGGTTTGCAAAATGGCGGAGCAAAGTTTAGACGAGAGGGCTGTATGCTCATGTGACCAGATCAACCAATAGAATTTTGCGTGAGCCTAGAGCCTAACTCCGAGGCCTTTTACCTGAAAACTTTTGCTATATGAACCAGCATATAGCGTACAGTCAGTATGGGCT
This sequence comes from Mopalia muscosa, assembly GCA_031763545.1. NCBI lineage: Eukaryota > Metazoa > Mollusca > Polyplacophora > Chitonida > Mopaliidae > Mopalia > Mopalia muscosa. The sequence goes on along the minus strand of JARFOD010089046.1, from coordinate 11,282 downwards.
ACTTTAAGCCGATCGCTGGTTATACCAGCGTGTGATGGACCCCCATCGTGTATTGTATATTTGCTTTGCAAAACGTTTATCACAGTGCGAGGAATCCCTGACCTCTTTCCGCTTCAGCAACTGCTTTGTCAGTCTTCTCGTGAATATTTAGTTGCAAATATCTGGTTTCGGTAAGTAGTGCCCTGGTATATTGTCCCTATTCACCCCGTTCTAAAGCTCACTATCTTTGCTAAAGAATACTTGTACTTTTGAATTGAAATAAGGCAGTTTAATTTTTTGTCTTTTTTAGTCGCTATTCACTTATTGATCTCGGTTTACGGTACTGATGCTCAGCCAGTACCGATAAATGGATATGTACTAGAATTGTGCGTTTAGCTCCTCTAAAGCCATAATATCGGCGTATGAACACGGCCCACACATTTAAAATACACCAAACCAATTTCATATGTCTATACAGTGTGCAAGATTTGTTTAAGAGTGTATGCATTATGTTCAGACTCAAAACAGATGCGAACTAGGAATTTTCAAAACAACAAAGATAATGTTTACCAGTTGGTCTGCAAGTGTTTGCCATAATGGCGACTTACGTTTGGCGTCTGAGACAATGTGCGCAGTACATTCTATGTCCTATTAGCACGTATTTTTTTATGAATTCTCTACACTATTTTGGTCAATTTTATTTGAGACGATTGCGGTTCATTTCTTTGCGTTCTTTAAGCGTTGTCGAACTATCAAATATTTTTCTTATAGGTTGCTTTTATGACACGCGGACTAAACCAAACGCAACGCAATTTTAGATGTCATTGCAAAAAAAAAGCCTTGTGTACATTTACATTCAAATTTAGCTAGAGAGTTGTTGTTCTTGTTCAAAGCCGCACAAGTGATCGAAAACTTACACAATTCTTGGCCTACCTGATCATCTATACCAAGCTTTCGTTACAATGCATCATATATGCACCAAATACTCTGGTCGTGTGCTCTTAATTACCTAAGTTAACTGATAAGCTACACATTTTTTCGAACAAATCTCTGTCTCTGCAACGCCATCCTCAATATTGCACCTTGTCTTTCCGCTTTACTGGTACTCACTCAATTTACATTTTCAATTAAACCTAAGTCTCTAGGCAATGACATCCTCTGTATAGAGACATGCAGAGTTAACTTCAACTTATATTACCCGTTAATGCAAAGACTAAATCAGTCGACAAAATATGTAATACTATGAACTGTATTTTAAAACGTTTTGTGAGATTAAGTCGATCGATCAAACAACTCTAACAGAAATAACAAACTTCATCAAACACAGAGTGATTCACTGACAGAGCATACACATTAACTACAGTGAAAATAAAATACACCCATTATGTAAACTTTCTGAGGATTAGGTTACATATAGCCCGAACATTGGGCCCAATGTTTTTCCTTTTTTAAAAATTCGGACGTTCGACGTGCAAACACTTAGCCCAAATGGCGTGTATTACCCTATTTTGCCATGCTATGTATTTTAGCCGATAATCTCTCATAAACGGACATCACATACATTTACAGTAACAAATTGGACTATCTACGTAGATTAAATCGATAAAACCGTAATTAACACGAATGGTCAACATGAACAGGAACTGAAGTCAAACACCATCGTAAAATCGCCAACTTTCTTTTTCATTTATTTGTGTACGATTTAAACCTAACAGTGAGCGAACATTTCTTCGAAACACACGAAAATACATGTATCGATATTCAAAGGTCAAGTGAACCCGAGTACACGATGGATGACTATTGTCACGTAGAATTTTGTTTGAATTTATGTAGATTTAGCATCAAATATTGAATTTTAACCCATACTTTTAGGTGAGATAGCGAATTACACTTGTGTGACTATCGGTAGGCAGTTATCGTCAACTCTTTATCCGCTGTACTTGCCTACCTTCCTCCGATTTTTTTGTCCGAAGCAAAAAGTTCATATCACTTTTTTATTATGAATGGCTTCTCAGCTCTGTCGGTTAAGATAATGGCAATATAATAAAGAAATAGATAACGCGGATTTTTTTTCAGGTTAGGTATTAGGGTGGATGTCATGCCCTTTTGTGTCAGCCAACGCCATTATGGGGTGACTAACTGTGCTGCAGTCATGTTCTTTTAGATGCCATCGTGTACGCCTAATCGGGCACCGGTGACATTAAACATTAAAAACGTCATTGGACGTTAGCTCAAACTAATCAAATTCATAAACAGCGGGCATTTTTTGAGGGCCGCCCAATTTCTCTGCAAGTAACAACCATAACCACAAGTTATTTTTTTATGTTTTTAATTTTAAAAAAATAACATTTACTCTACTTAGTTTTAAACAAATCTGGTTATGCCCGACAAAAAAAAAGATGTATATCAATGCCGCGTCACATAGACCCTTTCTTGTTGGGTCATGTTAACATATTTTTGCTCGGTCTTTTCACCGTCATAGTAGGATGGTATGATGACTGTAGCGAAACCAATGGTTGTCGCGGGTTTTGTGACCAACAGGAACGGTTATACGACTGAACAAGTCGCCAGCACGAAATACCATGATAAAGCCACTAAAACGTTACGTCTCTCCACAGATACTTGTATATAGCTAGTAGACATCCGTTTTCCTGAGCCTATGTCATTCGTCATAAATTTTCTTATATTTTATAATATAAAGGTAATTAATGATGAATGACGTCGGCTCTCGAGACCTCGGACCTCAGTCTACATCATAGAACATGCCTGAGATCCACACAATTGCCATTAAGCCAATCTGAAAAGTACTATCGTTGCTATCAGCCTTGATAGTCACGGTTTATCTAAATTGCATTACCTTTATTGCATATTTTCCCTTTTTTAAATTAACTATTTAACGGCTATGCTAATTCTATTACACGTGCAATACAGGTTGTTGTCTTTGAAAATATGCAATAAAATAATAAGTTTAGGTCGAAAATCAGTGGTCTTCCACTTTAAATTTTACTTTCATATATTTACACATATACACGTTTACGACTCGTATGACTTGAAATTGTTAAACCGATGCCCTTATTTAGTTCTAGGTCTGTATACGCCACACTTTACAGGTTGTAATTGCACTGTCCTATGCCCACAGAGAGTAATCACGGTAGCCTACCAAAACACAAAACAAGCATTATTTTCTAACGACTTATAACACTTAGCATTTATATAGTTGTTTAGGTGTTGAATTATTTCTCATCATTTTCGGGTATTAGTGAAAAAACATATACAGTTATATACACCAATATCAAAAACTATCAACTGAGTCAAGGCAATTCATTGCAAATTAAGATAGTAATTTACCTGTTAATCTCCATGTACATAAAAAGCCCTGAGTTTTGAAATGCCCCCTGGCCGCCGAGATGTTAATCCCACCTTGAGTCAAACGTTTGTATTAGCGACACCAGCGTATAATTAACACAAAATGGTATGTAAGAAACATTACTTTGGATTAATTAGTTAGGAATGGAATATTTCAAGAGACATGATTTTAAAATGGGCATCAAAGTAATTCAATTGTTTTTTTTTTTTCTCTCTTTCTTTTCTGTGTCTAGTTAATAGGAAAACGATTTGATTACGACAGCCAGGAGCTGCGGACCGCCATGGACGTTGCATTTGGTATTAACGAGATAGGAACATCAGGCATTGACGCGTTGTTGACACGTCTTCCTTTTCTACGCTTTCTTCCGTTCGCCTATGGGTCTATGTACAGGCGCTATATGGCTGTCATACAGGAGTTCGAAAAGTATTATTACCACCCACAGAAAGTAAGTTTATGTTTTATTTAAATGTGGTATTATATGTCCCTTGGCTTGTTTGTTTTAATAGTTGGGATTTAACGTCGTTCTCAAGGTGTTTTAACTCACAGAATGGAGTGCCAGTTAAATGGTTGAAAGAAACCACCCCGGTCGCCACTGATAACAATTATATATAAAGCTGAACCAAGGAGAACAGGCATCTTCCTGAGGCAAGGGGGAAAAGAAGATCGCCGCACTAAGCCTCGCCTTTTCCCCGCCTTGCCCTAATACATTTAAAAAAAACCCTGTGTTAACTTAAGTATACACCAGCTACTTTTGGATGACCTCTCCTTACCCCACGCAATCAGATTGGGGCTTTCTTAGAATAAGATCTAACAACACCCCCCAGAGATTTACATATATATTTTCGTTATTTTGGGATACGCTTTCATAGTTTGAACAGATTCAAGATCAGAAAATTTTGAAGGTTGAAACCAGTACGGGAATCGAACCCACGACCCTCAGAGTATAAAGGCACCGAATCGCCAGCGGTAAATGCAGGCTACCTAAACCACTCAGCCACTCGGCCTTCTACAAAAATAGAAGTTTAGTTTAGGTAGCGGACATCCCAAAGCTGACAGCAATGTACTAATGTTTGTGTCTTTTAGAAAGTGAGTTTAACAGTGTTTAATTTTGGGGGGATAAAATTTTCTTAGCACTTGTATTGCATGCAAGATTTCAAGGTGTTTATCAATGAACTAATCTTTGTGTGTTTAAGAAAGTGTGTATTAATAGTGTAATCGTTATTTTGGGGTAAAGCTTTCTTAGTATGAACAAATTCTAGATTAGAAATTTCGCAGGTTCAAATCTAAAGCCTAACACTCAGAGCTAGGCACCGAATCGCCAGCAGTAAATGCCGACCACCTAGACCACTCAGCCTTCTACAAAAATAGAAGATAGGTTCCTACTGTCGTGCGATCCGTTACCAAGGCTACGATTGGACATTCGTAGCTGATCTTGGAGCTTCTCTGAAATGTCAAGCTCAGATACGAGGTGATACGTTCTAGTACGATTTGGTGCGCTTGCATGCGAAACGTTCACGATTGTTCAATTTCAATTGACACCATCTGTCACGATCTGGTCTCCCGTTCAGATACTATCGAATACGGTCCGATAGGATTGTCCAGATTGGATCTGGATGAGACACGATCATCACAATCTGAATCCCCGATTTGGGACCATCGAGGATGTAGAGATAAGTTCGGATGTTTTCCGATACGTTCATCACGATGCGCTCTGTTGTGATAGGACACGATTGTGGTTGCGATGTATTTCACGATGAGGATTGACGGTGATCACGACGGATATATATACAGGACGACTGACCGTGGATATTATATTTCTCGGACTTCTGCAGAATGAACACTAGAACTCACAAGTGATGGTGACAGAGCGTCACAAATCGTGACAGATCGTGGGAGATCGCGTCACATCTCAACAGAGCGTGGTGGGTACCTAAGGTTGATCCTGATCCCCACGATTTGGAAGGACGATTAGATGTGACATACCACGCTTTGTTACAATCCAATACCATCTGATGCAATTATCACGATTGACAATTACTCGCGTTGTTGGTAGACATTTTTTTTTTATCGTCCAAAACTTTTCCCACTATTAACACGATTGCCACGACCGACCAATGTGGGTCCGAGAATCTAACCCACATAACTCAACAGTAAATGCTGGTCACCTAGACCACTCAGCCACCGAAAATGGAAGCTTACTTAGTTCGCAAATTTTCTGAACTAAACTGAATCTGCCAAAACTAAGAAAGTGTTATCCCAACATAACGATAACAATGTATTAATCGGACTTTCTTAAAGGCACAAAGATTAGTGCACATGTTAGCAGATAGCAGTAACAGGGCCCTGGGAGACAAGTAGAGAGACGGTTATCTTTTATCTGGCCATGCATAACCCCAAACCCAAAGACTGAATTAAACCTCTACATAAAATTCAGAAGATCACCTCAAACTGAAAACCCTTAACTGCATCTCTGTAACAGTTTAGGAAAACCATCCGTTTATACAATTGTGGGGATTAGACCAAAATATTAACAAATAACGTTGAATTCTTCTGGCTTCAACTAGTCGAGCACCTACATGTACATAACTTTACTGTGCTTAAAATAATCTATATCCCCGCCCTCTGTTGGTCGGTATACATATCCCCCTGATTCTGCATCCTTTATTAGGTAGCCATGCCTAAAGAGAGGCAGTTACTGGCAATTTCAGGTCTCTTTTTGCATATAAAATGTATCAGAAAGGTAAGAATATATAAAATATTATTGAACGGTACTTATTGAACCCATTAAAGCTTGTAAGTGAAACAATTTGCAATTACCCAGGTATGTATACTCTAATTCTTTATCTATCAATAGGCTATATTGTATAATAGAATATTACAGATTCCAGAACTCCAAATATCAGTCCAAATTTGAATTCTTAAATTAAAATAGTCTTATGAAAAACCCCCCTTTAAGATTTCTAAATCTTCTGGTTCAATATGTTTGTTCCATTTCTTAGGCTTCTCACACACCTGATGCCACAAGAGGTCTAATTGACATGTTGCTGAAGACCCAAGAAGAGTTACATGCTAAGGGAGACCACTCTCTGCTGACAGACGACAATGTTAGGTCCACAATGAAGGATACAATACAGGCAGGTCTGTGCATTGGACAATATTTATTAATACAGTGCTTTTAAGGCGATTCTTCTAATAAACATATTATGTTTTGAAAATGCACGAAATTGACATTATATGCTTTTATAAAAAAAAACAGACAACATAAAAAAAATTTCAATATGGAAATTGCCTTTCTTTGAGTAGGAGGAAGTTTTCGCAGAATTCACCAAATGTTGAAACGGTTAAAAAAACAATTCTCAGAGGTCATACGTCCTGCATGTGAATATAAGATCTCGCGAATCACAGAATTCCTGTGGCCACTGAATGGTTTTTATCGGACAGCAAACACAACATTCGCGAGATCCCGTAATAACCATCATAGCCCTAATTAATATGTTATATTTTAAAGGGACTTTGACAACAAAGAGTGCTCTGATGACCTTTATTTTGATGTTCGCACAAAACCCACACGTGACCAGAAGAATCCAGAGTGAGATTGACCGTGAGATAGGAGGGGATCGACATCCCTCACTTAAAGATCGTCCTGATATGCCGTATACAGAGGCCGCCATCTTGGAAATGGTACGATACATTACCCCTGTCCCCTTGGCCATACCACATTGCACAATCGCCGACAAGCAATATCAAGGGTATTTCCTTCCAAAAGACACTTTAGTAAGTACCCTATGTTTATTTTTGCGGCAATTAGTGTATGTGAAAAACAATTAATATGTATAACTGACGACTAACCCAAGCCCTCTGTGTATAAAGTTCTCAGTTGTTCACAATGCTTTTCGTGTGAGTGCGAGAATTATAACCTATTCGCGCCAACTAAACTATAAAGGCATATTCCTGTTGTGCAATTCGTTAGAGCAACTTTAGGTACTTATGATGAAAAAAAAATAAATCAATAAATAAACCAGGTCAATCAAAACATTTCAAAGATTAAGCGTTAACAGCAAATCGTACCAGTGAAATGCTCATTTAAAGTCCTAATCAACACTTCTGAATGCAGACAGCTGACTGACCGCCAACATCGTTGATGTGTCCAAAACGGTTAGAGTTCTACTGACAGCGAAGCATTTTAACAAATGACTTAGTGCCTGAAACGGAGGCCGGGCGAAAAAGTGTTCTTATATATCAAGAAAGTGTGGTGAATACACCCAACGGAACAGTTCTATTTTCATTTTTTTTTTTTGCATTTGATTTGCTTTCTTAGGATGACATGATAAAACATTAAACATTCAGTTGAGCAAATCACATAATTGCGTAAATTCGAATCAGTTTCGATAAACCAAAGAAACGTCAGCTAGAGTTTAACTGGAATAATCCTCATATTTATCAATTGGTTATACACATATTATCGTTTAAGGTGTTACCAAACTATTGGGGGATCAATCATGACGAAGCATTGTGGGAGAAACCTTTCGACTTCCGGCCAGAGAGATTTTTGGACGAATCTGGGAAGATCGTGCCCTTGGAACACCCAAACAGAAAAAAGTAACGACCATAATTTTTATTAAAGGTCTTGCTGGACCCCTTTGGCTCAAAACAAAATTTTATCGCTTAGATTAAAAGGTAGTCAGACTTAATGTTGGTGAAAAAATTATTCGGAATTCTTATTACAAACAGTTTAACTGGATCCTATAATTTAATTTTCCCATGATCATGTATTCAACTTGCAAAACTTTAATTGCCTATTTCTGGCACTTCATTTTAAAACAGACTCCAAGGCGTATTTCTAGAAAATTATTCATGTTAGAAACTTCAAATTTGTACCACAAATCGTGTTTTGAAAATCGATTAAGGGGTCCAGCAAGACCTTAGATCATTTGGAATGCAGCATGAATTCCATGATCAGGATCATAAATGCCACATAAATTGTTTTACGATTTTTCTGAATATATTTCTAAAGGGGCTAAGAAAGCCACAAGAATTCCGCGTAAGGAATTTCCTGTGGATAGGTATTTATAATGTTACCATTTTACATATATTTTACATCAACAATATAATGCATTGATCTACAACATTGGAGTTGATTTCTATAGCTTCTTACATATTGACTTTTTCAGTATAATGGCTTTTAGCGCTGGAAAGCGGTCTTGTCCTGGAGAAAACTTCGCCAAGTCTCGGTTGTTCCTGTATATTACTTCCCTTTTACAGAAGTTCAATTTTCGACCGATAGATGGCGTTGCTCTTCCGTCTTGTGATCCAAAACAGTTCTGCCATGGTATTGTGTTGTATCCTGAACGATTCAAACTAAGAGTCGAGGCTCGTGCCTGATCTACAAACTGCGTGTGCATTTTCTACAAATTAAGAATCGAGGCTGGAGAATTATCTACAAACTGAGGGTCGATGCTCGTGTATTATATACAACTGAGAGCCGATTCTCGTGTATTATCTGCAAACTGAGGGTTGATACTCGTGCATTATCTACTGAGGCTTGAGACTCGTGTATTATCTACAAACGGAGGGTTGATGTTAATGCATAATCTACAAACTGAGGGTTAGCTAGGACTCGTGCATTATCTACAAAATGAGGATCGACACTCCTGCATTATCTAAAAACAGAGGGTCGATTCCCGTGCATGATGCACAAACTGAAGATTGATTATTTGTGCATGATACTAAGGTACAGGTGCATGCGGAATTCTTTGTGTATGTCTTCGTCGAAATGGCTGAATTTTGTTAAAAGCGTGTTTTGCAAAGAAAGTGGGAATTTTATTCTGAAATTTTGACATTTTTCTCATCTTATGCTTGAGGTGCAACGAACAATTGGGCAAGCCTATGATGCATTGTCAGATCTTAAAAATGAGGGAAGGTCTGCAGAAATTACGTGTATAGGGATGGGTTGATAAAGATGGTTATATTGTATTCTTAAAGAAAAAAGTATATTTATGCATATATTACGGTACCTTTGTAAGTAAACATGAACGCGTTTGCTATTTTGTATTACAGTTTATTCTTATTGTTGAAGAGAGAACAAATTTGCTTGCCTCCACCGGGATTTGAACCCGGTATCAAAAATATATAACCATATACTGTATACATCAAGTAGATATTAATTTCTGAATGAATTAGTTTACATGTCAACATAGCATTCAAATACCATCTAGCTTTTTAACGCAAACTGGGAACTGGGATAAACCCGCACCATTACTGTCTTACCAGGAAGTGACCAAGGGGCTTTATGTCACAGGTACATACAAATTTAGAAATGTGTTATGTAGTCAACATAAATTTGAACAATTTTATTTATTTAAAAATGATTAAACTTGTTAGTATCTTTACAATTTGTTTGATTTGGGTGACTGGTATCTTTAGAAACGGAATTGGATTGATCTACAGATGAAAGATATGCAAAGCATAGTCCCGGTGTATTTATACAGGTGTAATTTGTCTTGCTACGACCGCACAAGTTATGCTGTTTTAGCGGATATCACTACATTTAGATATTCAAAATGGCACTAGGTGTATGACCAAGCGGGCTGTACGCAAAGCATGAAGGCAAGCCCGCTTCCGGTTTTTATAAAATGGCCAAAGTGCCTGGTCATTCTTTTTAACAAACACATTTCTGACGTATTTACCAATTTTTTTCTCGTTATTTGTAGTGACCATAGCCATTTTGTGGATAAATTTCCTTCCTTTAAAAATTACCCTTCTCCTCCCTCCAGTCTATATGCCTCCATACTGACCTGCCACACTGCAGATTGGATTGATTTGTTTGAACTAGATGTCCCATGGACTCGTCTAAGAGTTCATGTAGTCAGATAACAGATTAAAGCTGGCAACATAAACTGACATGAGAGCTCGGAACTGTATAAAATGTGTTGTGTCGAATACAAATTACATGTATCAATATTAGAGGACTGGATTTCCGTTCTTTTACTGTGAGTTTCACACAGTTTCTGCTCTGTCGATCGATTTTAAGACGAGATGAGCTCAGGGTATATCTGCACTTGACCTTCAGCCCACAGCTCTGCTGGACGCAGACTTTTGGCGCCATCGTAATACACAAATGTCTTGACATCAGTGTACCCGGGACTTACCAGCCCGCTTTATCCAATCGTCATAAATATAGATGATTTTCCTGGCGATTAATAAGCATCATTCGCTCCAGTCAACTGCCTACTAAGCGAAAATAGCCAACAGATTAGTACAGTATGATTGTGACATCAATCACACTAATGCTTCTAAACCGTTACTATTCACCGCTACAATCATTGGGAACACTCTCGCCATCAAGTCCGTTGTGAATTGGACTGTCCGTTATGTATAAGACTGGACATCAATTCTTCGTTTTTGGTTCCGGGTAAACACTTACACTAAAAGTAACCCTCAGCCTTTATAGAAAGCAAACCCTAAACCTAACCCTAAACATCGGTCTATATATATCCTACTGGTGGTTGGAGGGAGCTGAGGGCACTGTATTTGTCCTCTGGTGTTTTTGTTTTTGTCAGTGGTGTTGGGGGTGGTTGCCTTCCCCCGTTGGGCGGGAACGCGGTCATGTGAGTGAAATAACCTTAAGTACGATGTTGAACCCCCAATCAAACAAACTTTGTAAATTTTTTTCGTTTACACAAGGTTAATTATTTATTTTACTCATGTGTGTTGTCATTTTTGCTGTAAAGAAATAATTGTCTTTGCTGGTGGCACATATTTAATAGTCTATTAATATGATTGTTCAAAATAACGTGAAGCCTGTTGGACACGACACACTGTAATACAGCACGGAAATAGGCTGTAGAAAAAATTGTTAAAGGACGGAGCCACCTTTTCCTTCAAGAATATTCCTATTTTCATTATTGCGTTGAACAGATATTAAGGGTCCTCTACC
>JARFOD010089035.1:0-18134 GCA_031763545.1 Mopalia muscosa | reverse complement strand
GATAATATTGATAGGTTTAGACGGAGTAGAAAACCACCACCTATGATAGGATAATATTGATGGGTTCAGACAGAGTAGAAAATCATCACCTACATGTATGAAAGAATAATATTGATGGGTTCAGACAAAGTAGAAAATCACCACCCATTGATAAAACACTGAAGAGCAACCAAACAGAAACACTCAAAGAGAAAAGCTTACTTGATTAAAATACTTCAAACATTGTATCTATGAGGCTGTAGCTCCGAACCAGGTCATAGGTCTTAGATTGACATAATTCATTTTGAATTCCCATATAATAATTACCCTGCCTTTGTCAATTATCTAATCTGTTATAAACTGCTTCTCTTGAGATGTGGATAGGTACATGTAACCCATAACTTAGTGACGAATTTATGAAAAAAAAAATAAAATATTTCTCATATTTTCCATTGGAGCCATCGTGGAAAGAAACTCATGCCTTGTGATGGTATCATGGATCAAACGGTTGACCTTCCTGAAGTATTCCCCTTGTTTAGCCATAGACTTGCCACAAAAGTCTCTCACAATAAATCATGAGACTCCAGATGACTGTGTGCAACAGGCCGTGGGTTTGCATTTGTGATTTTTTAAATTTATTTAGCATAACAAGGTAATTTATGGATATACAACTTTTGGTTTATTGATGAGCATTTTTATATCTGTAAAAATTCCCGTTATGTTACTATCCCTGCTTCTAAATGCCTCTCAAGCTGAGAGAGCAGTATAATAGTTAAATTTAGTAAGAAATTTAAATAATAAGGACACTTGTTTCTGAAACATTTTAGTTCCAATGATGTATATTGCATTAAATAAGTCGTGAAATCGTGAAAAGATGATGTCAGTAGAAGCATATGTGTTACATTCGTGAAAAGATGATGTCAGTTAAAGAATGTGTTACATTCGTGAAAAGATGATGTCAGTAGAAGAATGTGTGTTACATTCGTGAAAACATGATGTCAGTAGAAGCATGTGTGTTACATTCGTGAAAAGATGATGTCAGTAAAAGAATGTGTTACATTCGTGAAAAGATGATGTCAGTAGAAGAATGTGTGTTACATTCGTGAAAACATGATGTCAGCTAAAGAATGTGTTACATTCGTGAAAAGATGATGTCAGTAGAAGAATGTGTGTTACATTTGTAAAAAGATGATGTCAGCAGAAGAATGTGTGTTACATTTGTGAAAAGATGATGTCAGTAGAAGAATGTGTGTTACATGTAATGTGATATGTTTAGGCATAGTCCATCTGTCATTTTCGACAGACAGATTTCTGAAAATGGTTAAAATGACAGGTAAATATTCTGAAATAGGAAAATGAAAAAGTTCCTCAAATTAGGGGTTAATGAGATGTCTAATCCTAGCACTGTTTGGATATACACAGCTGTAGTTAAGTGAAATGGTTTTCCAAACAGCTGTAATTGACAAATTGCACGGGTTATACCAGGTTATATACATGTATTATGATATAAACATAACAATCATCTGCCTCAAATTGATCATGCACTTGGTTGATTTGCCTAAAGGTGACCATCAATGCTCATTGTTTGCTAATATCATCATTGACTGTTACAACACATTAATTATGTGTGATGGCTTTGGAGCCACAATCAGGGTGTAGTGTGAGAAATGTCATTCTTTTTCGGTCTAAGAATATTTGTGTTAGTCACACTAAGTAATCTGATAAATGTGGTTATCTTGGAGTTTGGGATGTTCCTGAGGTCAGATTAAAAAATTGAACCAGTAAATATAGATCATAAAGAATTGAAACAAGCACTGTGTGAATAGTCAACCTTCATATACACCCACAATGCAACATTCTACTTTTGTCCTAACTTCCTTTATAAATAGTCTATTGTTTACATCCAGCATATATTGACTCTATTCTGGCTCATTGTTCTTTTAACTCTTTTTCTACGGAATATTTTTCTTAGTCTGTTGTCCTGTTCAACTTTTGCTTCTTGGCATTAAAGCTTATTCTCATTGGTTATGGGTTAACATGTTGTGGACGAATAACCAATCAGACGGAAGTTTACAACGCCTACTTAATGAGCCACTCACAGCAACTTGCTGTCTTTTCTATTAGGAATTTAGACAATTTGGAATTATATATATTGATGTATGGCAATTTTAGACTCCCAGTAACTTTTTCCTGGATTAATGCTACAGTTTTTCCGAAGCTGCTTGTCAATGTGACATATCTTGTCTTTAAGCTTACACCACACTACTGTCATCATCATCATTTAACAAATCTCTTGAAAGCTTTGTTATTCTCCATATGCATATGAGCTGCATCATAAGAACGTTTCTGCGGATTCCTGAAAATATGTTTTAATATTTTGTAAATACTTAGAGCCTCACATCCAGCTGTTAACAACTGAAATTTTTTTAAAATGATTTGTTTACAATTTATCGATGTGAGACATAATAAATGTGTTTCTATTTTCTGTCAACAGGTGCTGTGGACTTGCTCCATGAGGTGAACATTGAGGGTGCCAGCCAGGGCATCGAGGTGGAGAGTGGGTTCTGTACCTCTCGGGCTCAAGGGGCGCCCGACATAGCTTTTTCTATTGATCCAGATGCACAACTTAGCAGCACCATGGAAAAAGCCTTTCCAGGTGAGTGTCAGGTGATTTACTGTAATACCTTATTTCTGTGTCTTGTTATTACCCTGTCATACCTGTGTTTGTTGCAGTCGTGTCTGACATTGGGCTGAAACACCTTCAATCTCTGTCTGTGCATCAATCAATCTATCAATCAATCAATCAATACATATATCAATCAATCGACCAATCAATCAATTAGATAGTTAATAAACTAATATTCCAATTAGAGGTTTTCTTTTTAAAACATCCAGAATACTTATCCCTATAGGCACATGGGGCATCCGTTGCGGAGTGGTGTAGAGTGTATGCTTCTGGTCCACATATCCCCCTCATCTCTGGGGTCGTGGGATCGATTCCCGCAGACCGTTTGTGGGTTGATATGTCAGCTACCAGCGGAAGGCTGTGGGTTTTCTGGGTTAATTTACTACCCAGTTTTCCTCCCACAATAATGCTGGCCAATGATTTGTAATTGGGATTTAATCCTGTTGATTTAACATCGGAAGAATAAATAAATACATAAATAAATAAACATGCTCAACCAGCAATTAAAGCTATAGCTCATGTTTAGTGTTTTTGAGTTCCTTCACATGTCTTTTATCTTTTCATTGCTTTTTGCTAAAGATGTTAACATGTGTTTTCTCTGATACACTAAAGAAACTGCTTAAAATCCAAATCCCACCATTTTAATATAATAACATTTATTTTCCTATTTCAGATGGCTTTCCAGAAGATTTTTCTATAATAATGACAATAAAACCAAGAAAATTTATATCAGGGAAGCTCTTCACAATATATAGTAAAACACAAGGTAGAGAGCAGATGTCATTCCGTATAGGACAGCAAACAGAGTTCTTATACAGTGATGAAAATGACCGACCGGGGGCCTATGACTCACCTATTATACCACTTAATCTAGCCAATGGACAGTAAGTATTGTATTGGTTCATTCTATATTTGTATCGAAACAGTGCAAAATTTGATAAGTAATTGACCTTGATCTATCAAATGATGCATTTGTTTCATTACATGAAGGAAAAACAAAATTTAGAAAAAGAAACCATAATACATATAGGTAGATAGATTTTACACCACAGTTTCATGATTTTCGTTTCAGATCTAATTTAGTTGTGCAATTGTATGGAGGCCATATCACTGGGGCCTCAAGCCTGGCGAAGTGGTCTAGAGTGTACGCTCTAGTGAGTGTATGCTCTGGTTCACATATCCCCCTCTCCTCTGGGATCAAATTCGATTCCTGTGGACCGTATGTGGGCTGGTTTGCCAGCAACCAGCGGATGGTCGTGGGTTTGCTGGGTTAATTTACTACCCAGTTTTCCTCCCACAATAATGCTGGCCAATGATTTGTAATTGGGTTTTAATCCTGTTGATCCAACATCGGAAGCATTTCATAATAATCCTTTGTCATTTTATTATGTGACATTATGCCTGTTTGCTTTTATGGGAATTTGTTGATGCTGGTTTGTGATTGCGTTCACAGGTAAAGAGTGTCACATTAAGAAGTGGCTAGATAAAAACATATGTTAAATATCCCCTGCTTATAGAATAACTGCTGCTAAAGGTATGAACAGTTTGATAACAAAAAAGTAACAATCAGATTGAATTTCGACTTCAAAGGGAAATTGGAAATGTCCCAAAAAATGTGCTGAAGGCAGTTGACGTCAAAACAGTTGAGAGTTATGGCCTCGAGTATTATTAATATGTGTGAACTCATTTAAAGCCACCACAATCAAGATTATAGGGTTGACAGAGAACACTCTTGCACAGATTAAATTATCTCCCTTGCCGATTCTACCAGAACCCTATTTGAGGTCAGAAGAATTGAATTTGTCTAAAATTTTATTCATAATTTTTAGTGTTTAATGAGATTTAAGATTACTTAGGATCTGATTAGAAATAAATCAATTTTGACAGAGACTGCTCTTTCAAAGATTAAATCACCTCTGCTGCCAATGTTATGCAAATCCTATTTTAGAAAAAAAAAGTTGAATTTGTCTTAAATTTGATTTATAATTTGAAGTGGTTAAAGAGGTTTAAGATGTATTTTGATCTAATTGGAAATGATTCAATGAGTAATTGAGTTTACTGATGTTAATTACAGGTGGCATAGAATATCTCTCAGTGTGAAGGGAGACTCACTAACTGTGATACATAACTGTAAACCAAACGGGACATTTGAGTTAGACAGAACTTTGCCTTCATACTGGAACAACGAGGGGATATTATTGGTTGGCAGAGAACTTATTGCCGAGGAGACATTTGTGGTATGTTCATTTTGTGGTAAATTCATTAAGATATTTGTTATGCCCCCCTATATACATATATATAGGTGGGGCATATAGAGATTGATTTGTCTGTCCAGCGGCCCGTCTGAAGTATCTTGTCTGGACTATAAATCAGTTACTATGTAGCATGCCAACACTTACACATAACATTCTTCTCTATATGCAGATGTGGAACGTGAAACTTTTTCTGATAATTTATGCAAATTTCTAAACTTTCCGTCAAATTTATGCAAATTTCAACCTGAATTATGCAAATTAACTGTTTGTCATCCAACATATCGTTCGGAATTCCCATGGAACTTAATGTTACTCTACAGATCTCTATAGCAATTTTTTTTATAGGATTTCAATCCTATAGAGCTTAAATCGTATAGCTGTGTTCTCATGGTACAATTTGAAGTTTCCATTTCAGGGGACTCCCCTAATTTGCATCATTTTGATTGGCAGAATGAACATCACAAATAAGTCGACTGATCAAAACTCCACAAATAAGGGGAAGGGGAAGTCCCTGAAAGCATGACTATAAATTGCACCGTGAGATTGCGCCTTTAGGAACCTGGGTACTAAAGTTCTATAAAATTTTCTATAGGTTTTATATAGAATTTGTTCTATAGGAATTCTTTAGGACTGTTTTTAGCCAGGTTGGCTTACTGATTCACCTTCAGTACATGACATGCATATAGGTCCCCTAGTTAGTCCCTAAAT
Source organism: Mopalia muscosa (assembly GCA_031763545.1). NCBI lineage: Eukaryota > Metazoa > Mollusca > Polyplacophora > Chitonida > Mopaliidae > Mopalia > Mopalia muscosa. Next base: position 12,506 of record JARFOD010089035.1, on the reverse strand, counting down.
CACATTAAATTCATGCATAAAATTACTATTATGAAAGACTTGGAAAATGTGTCTGAGAGGCAGAAGATGGACTTTTCAGTTAGAACTTAGAAGGCATCAACATTTGTCAGAAAACTTAAATTTGTTAAATTACATGCTGTAATATTGTCACAATAAGCAAAAATGTTATGATTTGTTATGGACAGAATGTGAGGTGATTTAGTGTAGTGCTCCTCACAATTGTGGTTAAAATGTAGGGATTTGTAGCATCATCTTGTCTTTGGTTTTCCACGGTCCACTAAATGAAATGAGACCCAGCAACAAGTTGTCCACTAAATGAAATGAGACCCAGCAACAAGTTGTCCACTAAATGAAATGAGACCCAGCAACAAGTTGCCATTATAGAAGTGGAATACCCTTGATTATGAAATCTGTTTGCAATTTATATTCGGGATCCAAATGATGATTTTCATGAAGCTTTTCTTGAGTCAAGCCTGTTCCCTTGAATTGATTAGATTTTAGAGTTTTTTGATAATTCGTTTTCCTATCCCGTTAATAATTATAAAGTTTGTCTGATAGGGCTCTTTATCATTGTTGGTTGAATATCCGTAAAAGTGCATTTCTAAGAATTAAACACTTTTAATTTAATTAGATTTCAAGGTCATTTGAATAAGCCAGAGTGTTACAGGTCACTACATCAACATCTACATCTATTAAAAAAAAAATATCTGTTTCTCCGATGTGAATTAGTAGCACATGCTGGCATTAAATGTTATTTCATTATAACTAACAAAAGCATAGTTATATTTAATTCAGCTGAGATTATGTGAGGTGGATCTCATTATGTTTTGATGAATGTATGACCAAAAGAGTTGTGGCATGCTGTTGAATAGGACACAATGTCATACATGCTTATATACTGATAAAGTTATTGCACACTTCTAGTTGATGGAGTGTGGAGTATTTCCCAAATCAAACTCTTATTAAGTAGCTATTATTAACATAAAACTGATTTTTTTGTTGTAAATTTCAGGGCGTTGTACAAGACTTGATTGTTGTACCTAACCCCGAGGCTGCCTATGACCAGTGTGCCTATTACACACCGGCTTGTCACCTGCCCTTCCCAGTCTATGAAGAAGAAGAAACTGTTCTTGCAGCTACTTTACCACCGATAGACATTTATACAGCGGTAAGCAACCAAACCAACCAACCAAAAGTAGTTAACCAAGTGTAAAAGTTAGAATTCATCAATCATCCAGTAAACAGTAGGCCATAAGATGTCTGTTAATAAGCAGTATGAGGTTTCCTCCTGGTTTTCCACTGTATTTCAGCAAGGAGTGGTGTGAAATGGACGAACCTTTGCTATATACATGATATATAGCCTTGAGTATAAAGTTAAACCCCAATTAGACAAACGAAAGAACACTAGCCTACAGAACATGAATTCTGAAAATCTGAACTTTGGCTAAGTAGGCCTAACCAATGGAAAGCTTGTTTCCAAACACAGCTTACTAAAACACTTCAAGTTTTCACTTTGACTTAATCCAGTTGGCTGGTATATGAGCAAACATGTTCTATTAAAAGATTTAAAGTACCCCAACAGTATTATACCCTACTCAATTATTAGAAATCAAAACCAATCAACAAGGCCATTGTCTAATCAAATAATTTCATCAGTCCCATTTTGCAAATTAATCAGAGATTTAACGTCTGCAAGCTTCATGTTATTGTGTTCTTCATCTGTTTATTGTTTTGATTTTGGACAGTCCTCACATGTAGAAGCAGCTGCTGAAGTAGGCTCTGGGGAATATGGATTCTATAATTACATACCTGTAAGTATAGTATAACTATAACTTGTACAACTTCATACCTGTATTAAGTTACTATGGAAAGGTATGATTTCTATAACTACATACCTGTAATTATTGATCATAGGGCTGTCACGATTAATCAAAATTTCAATTAATCACGATTCACACCTCTGGGTTCGGTTCACGATTCAGCATAAGCAAATTTTGGTTCAGTTCAATTTGTTAAATGGAGACATCAGTTTGTTTATTCAGCACTTTCCTGCATTCCATGTCAGGCAAAATTACAGGCGATCTTACTTCATACATGATTTTGTTTTGTGTTTCAGCTCGTAAACATTACGCGATTAAAACTTCTTAATAAGTTCAAATATTGTTTATTCTTGTCTATTCGCCAAAAAGTACTGTCAATTCCTATCGCTTTGCTATTGTTGTACTCCTCGTGGAAATGATTCGCTGACTGTTGCCGTGCATTCTCCAGGCTTCGGGAACTTGATAACTTGTTCTCCGTTATACATACACTGCTAGATATTAGAGAAAAATACATATAACATAGAGATTGCCAGAACAAAACACATATCGTACAAATATGCGGATTATTTACTCGGATAAAAATTATATTCATGCTGGTTTTTCTCGATGTCACACCCCCTTTTCTTTTAAAAACGGGGTTACATACCTGTAAGAATAGATTCTAAAATTATATACCTGTAATTGTCAGTATATTGGAGTAAGTATAGATTGGAAAATAGGTTCTACAATTACATACTTGTAAATATAGATGGAAAGATAGGCTCTAGAATTACACACCTGTAAATATAGATTGAAGTGTATGTTCTATAATTACATATCTGTTAGTAAAAATTGGAACACAGGTTCTATAATTAGATACCTGTAAGTACATGTATAGATTGAAGTATAGGTTCTACAATTACATACCTGTAAATATAGATTAAAGTATGGGTTCTATAATTACATACCTGTTAGTAAAAATTGGAACACAGGTTCTATAATTACATACCTGTAAGTATAGATTGGAGTATAGGTTCGAAAATTACATGCCTTTAACTGAAGTATATATTGGAGAATAGATTCTATAATTACATACCTGTAAATATAGATTGGAGTATAGAGACACCCAAAACACAGTATTTCTATTGTATTCATGTTCCTGTTAATAAACAGCAGCCTTGGAAATAAATGATAATAATTTAGAAATGACAAAGGTAAACAATACATCCTGTCACCCCCATTGAATGGGGAATTTAAAACCTCCCAAATACATGAAGCATCTTGAAGTGACATTTTGTAACAGAATTTTTCAACATCAGTCATTCTTCAAAGATTAGACAAGATGTAAAGCTTTTAAGCAAACCATGTTTCTATCCTTCTAGTAAAGATTTCACCTACTTGTACATGTATGCGTTGGAATTACAGTTTGATATTAACTATAACCCAACTCAAGCAGACATGAAATGTCTATAAGTAATAGACAAACAGTCAACAATATTATTTACTTTGGAACTTTATTTAAGCCCACGTAAATGTCTCAAGAAAATGACATTAGTAATCCTGATGTTTTCATTGGGTTGTTTTTTAGATCAGATACCAAACATTAACCATATTTTTTTATATTTTTTTTAAAAAGTTTTTAAATGTTTTTTAAAAAAAAATAATTTCAATATTGTTAAAGAGTATTGTTACATATACAATCCAGAATTTACTGATTATGAAAATAATTTGCTTGTTTTTCTTTTAGGGCCCACAAGGACCTCCAGGCCCCAGAGGACCTCCTGGTTCGGTTGGTCCAAAGGGAGACATGGTAAGGGGTGAAAGAAATATGTTTTTGTTTTTTAAACTCCAGTTTGTGAAAAAACTTTTGGGATTGGAAGTTCTATTGAGCCATCCTGTCTTCTTTCTACTTTAACTGCATTTTTATAAAAGTGGTATTTCAAGGTGCCAAGTTTTCACCTCAATGTATTTATAATGTCTAATTGTGTTGATTTCAGGGTTTTGCTGGTCGTGATGGTTTGTCAGGGGCCAACGGTGTCCCTGGCCCTCCAGGACATGTCTTTGTTATACCCGTATGTATAAGCATTACTTTCCTTCGTTTTGTACGAAAATTTGAATAGTTAAATATGTTTATTAGTCTGAAGGTGTAAAGTTTAATCCACAGCCAAGACTGTATGTAGGCTCTGTTCTATCGCCATGAAATGTGTCATTCTGTACAATATAAGCACATCATTGTATAATGCTGCTCCGTAGTCTGTTCAAACCAAATACACTCAGCATAAAGTGATAAAAAATATGCTAAACAGAATTGAAGAAAAAAAATCTTGATAAACACTGCATGTTTATGAGTGTTTATGTCAATGTCAATTTGGTTACTTAACATATGTCATACAGGAAAAAGCAACTGTAACTGACAATAAAGTTTTACCGGATTTCCCATGCACTGTCTTATTATAATAGCTCATTATTTGTATAAGCTACATGACGTGTTGCAAACAATGAAAGTCTATTTTTCATTGTCGTTTGTGATGCCACAGTCAAACATTAGATATATTACCACTAGCAGTTGCCAAATTCATACATGTGTTAAATTTTTTGTTAAGTTTATTTTTATAATTTATAAATTATCTTTATTTTAGTATTGTGAATTTAACAAAAATGAAGCAAAAGTGTATAATGTATAACTTAATAAATGTTTGCATTGTATCATTTCGTTTTTAATTAACAGTTGAACTTTGACACAGCTAAGGGCCCCACCTCCCATGCTGAGGCTTTGAGAACAATGCTTAGTCAACATATGGTAAGTTTATTTATTGGAGGATTTCCTTCATTATTACTGATTTGGCATTATAAATGTTTATGCATGATATGTATAGCAATATGATTTGTAAAAAAAACTATAAACTTCTCAACACTATGACTTGTATAACACTATGACTTGTATAACACTATGACTTGTATAACACTATGACTTGTTAAGCACTATGACTTGTATAACACTATGACTTGTTAAGCACTATGACTTAACACTATGATTCATATAACACTATAAACTGTACAACATTATGACTTGTATAACACTATGACATGTTAAACACTTTGACCTGTATAGTTGTGACTTTTTTTAACTCTATGGTCTTAGTAACATTATGACTTATATGTATGCAAAACTATAAACTGTATAACCCTACATGTATGACCAGCATAATACCTTGACCTGTATGGCATTACGACTTTTAAAACAATATGACTTCAATTATTGACTTGTATAACACAATGACCTTTATCACACTATGACTTCTATAACAAAGTGATTTGTATAACACTATGACTTGTATAAGACTATGACCTGTATAACAATATGACTTGTATAAGACTATGACCTGTATAACAATATGACTTGTATAAGACTATGACTTGTATAACACTATGACTTGTACAACATTATGACTTGTATAACAATATGACTTGTATAAGACTATGACTTGTATAACACTATGACTTGTATAACACTATGACTTGTATAACACTATGACTTGAAACTATGCTTCCCATAACATTATAAACTGTAAAACATTATGAGGTGTATAACAAAAACCTCAGACAATATTTGTGGAGAAAATCCCCAGGGATGATATATGTCTTTGTGGCTGGATAATTTGCCATTGTGATGTAATTTTTCACAAATGTGACATCGTTTTATTGTCATTTTGCCATTTTTTGACATATTTTCAATTTGGGCCAAGCTTCACAATAATGAATATTCAACTACTCTCTGTGTAGAATGGGCTCTTTGCCCTTTAGCCTAATAAAAAGGCACAAGTTGATTTGCCATATAAACTGTTATTACTTACAAACCATAATAATTTCTATTTAAATCAATGATTTTTTAGATATTTGTTAACCTTGTAGCTGACTCTATGTTTGTAACTTTTCCTTCTGGACAGTTAGCTATGAGGGGTGCCACTGGACCTATGGGAATGACTGGTCTCACTGGACCAGCTGTAAGTATAGAACAATGTATAGGGATATGGTCTACTTTGGTTCTGTTTTAAGGGTAACTTTTAATTTTTGTACTTTTGTCAGGATATCTGTTAAGTTTGGTACAGGTTGTCAAGGTAACTGTTACGTTTGGTACAGGTTGTCAGGTTAACTGTTAATTTTGGAACTGGTTTCAGGATAATTGTTAATTTTGGTACTGCTTTCAGGGTAACTGTATAAACTTGGATACTGTTGTCAGAGTATCTGTTAAATTTGTTACTGTTGTCAGGGTAACTGTTACATTTGGTACAGACTGTCAGGTTATGTGTTAATTTCGGAACTGTTTTCAGGGTAATTGTTAATTTTGGTACTGCTTTCAGGGTAACTGTATAAATTTGGATACTGTTGTCCGGGTAACTGTATAAATCTGGATACTGCTTTCAGGGTAACTCTATAAACTCAGTACTGTTTTCAGGGTAACTCTATAACTGTTGTCAGGGTAACTGTATAAATCTGGATACTGTTGTCAGGGTAACTCTATAAACTGAGTACTGTTTTCAGGGTAACTCTATAACTGTTGTAATGGTAACTGTATAAATTTGGGTATTGTTTTCAGGGAAACTCAGGAATGGATGGAACCAAAGGTGATATGGGCCACCCCGGTGAACCGGTATGTATATGTTTCATTCTGACAACCTTCAATTCAGGAAACTAGTTCTCATTTTGTTTACTTGGGCCTGGGAGCTGCTTGTGGGTCAAAATACTGAACTAAAGTAGGAGAATGTCCACTGCCATTGACCAAATAGCCAATTGATGTTCATTCATTTCTATCAACAAAATTGTAAATCAATATCATCACAACCTTAATTTGACATGATAATAGTACTTCTATTATATAAATATTTACTTATTTGACCAATAGCTCATGGAAAACCAATATAGACATGTTGCCTTTGATGGAATCTGTTTTGCTACTGAGTGACAATAATTATAAAATATATTGGTTATTAATTATACAATTCAGACTAATTCTTTATTGCCTTTTTTTCCCCAGGGTGGTACTGGCCCAGTGGGGTCACCCGGATTACCTGGTATACCAGGTAAAAGGGTAAGTGATACATTTACCTGTGATTAAAGACATCTTGTATATACCAAGCATAGAACATTTTGGTTTTATTGATTATGAAGTTAAGGGGTGAATTTTTAACTGGAAATTACTCAGCTACTGCAAATAAAAAGGGATTGTCTAATTTTGGGAAAGGTTTTTTTTTTTTAAATTATTACTGTTTTTAAGCAACAAATTGTTTTATTTTTATATTTCTAGGGGAGACCTGGAAGAGATGGAGAAAGGGGTATTTCTGGACCACCAGGAAACAAGGTCAGCTATTGGTTCTTTTGAATACTGAATCTGATTGGCCATTGTCATTACACATAATGAAATCTGATTGGTTATTATTTATTTTATCTTTTATGGTCAGCCATTGGTTCTTTTGAATACTGAATCTGATTGGCCATTGTCTTTACACATACTAACATTTAATTGGTTAGTATTTTTTTTATCTGTTATGATGCTTCAACACTGATTGTTTACAATTAAACAATAAAGTAACAATAGTTAGATGTAGTATTTATTTTGCATCTTTTGTCATTATTTCATAAAGATGAGTCATAAGTTTTTACCAATGTTTAAATGTTGATATTTCTTACCATGTTATTGTACCCTTATTTAATTTATTTGGTATTCAGGGCCTGGTTGCTCGAAGTGCTATTAAGTTTAAACCTCTATTAGATGATGTTACGCCATTTTATAGGTCTATCACTAACCCGGTATTAGGAATTTAATCTGGTGTTAGCCGCTAATCGTCTTTCGAGCAACTGGCCCCAGAAGTTTAAACTTAACTTCTGAATACCAGTTTTCGGGCTTCTCTTATATTATTATTGATGGCTGATTCAGCTTTGAAAGTCAGTTTGTAGCTAAAAGTGTGAATTGTTTTCTGTTTACAGGGTATGCCTGGTTTCCCTGGTATGCCAGGATTACCGGGGGAGAAGGGAAATAGAGTGAGTATTACTTATATGATTAATATTAATGTTAAATGTTTTTTTTTTACATTTCTGTGTCCATAATAGTTGATAAAAGAATAAGCATTGCATTGATATGAGGCTTTGTTGCGTTGTTACAATAACAGGACTTTATGATAAGCATTACTTAATTTAAAGCGAAAGTCAAAACACTTCAAATCTTGCGATCATGTGAACAGTTTGTATATAGCACCATTATTTAGTTAATATCCGATCAATCAATCTATCATTTAATATATATGATTAAACTTTCATTAAAGTCTGTATAATTTTTTTCCCCCCTCTACAGGGTCTACCTGGAATCATGGGAGATCCCGGTTTGCCAGGGCATGACGGTGATACGGTAAGTTTACTCTACTTCTCAACAAAGAAATAAAATAACTATGATAGAAAAACGCAACCCTAAAAATTATCAGAAAAACATTGACCCTGAGAAAAAAACAAACCGTAGTATTTTGATCCTTTAGTTTACAAGAAACCAAACAACTTGTTTTAGTGAGATTTAGAAGCTGTAGAAGAAACATAACACCATTCTATGGATTTAAACTTCTACAGCTTGTAAATGCCACTCTGGCTAAGGGCAGTTTGTTTGGAGAGTAGCAACGCTTCACAACTTGGTTGTGTTAGTGTCAATAATTGTTGAATTACACCGCCGTCATATAAATAAAATGCCCTGAAGCACGGCGTGAAAAAGTTAAAATCCATAGAATCGTGTTATGCTTCTATGTTTAACAAAACCATACCGCACCTTATGACAACAAGAAACACTGTCAACCCCTAAATGTGCTAAAACATTCCTATTGCTTAACATGCTAGAAACATGTCTACTCCTTGACATACTTGACCCGTAAGGGAGCGGGTGGGCCATGGCCCTGCAGATTACTTCCTTGGCTTCCTCGCTCGATCGTAAGAGGCGAGAAAAGAGGTTGCTTTCTGTTGCCCTGGTGTTCGCAGAGCTAAAAGGTAACAGGAACCAGATTTGTTTGTGATGTTCTGTATTTGTGTCCGTCGTCATATAAGTGAAATACCCTTGAGTACGACGTTAAACACCAATCAAACAAACAAACAAACAAGCAAGCAAACCTTGACATACTTTTACAAGGGATAAACCAGAAACCTGAGTATATTTAACACTGAATAGTATAACTAGTGAAATACACCCAATTATACTGACTTATGAACATTTGATGTAAAGACACCTGAGTTTGCATATACCAAGAAATTACAGAATATAATGTGATAATTGTTGAGATAATAACTGATGTGGTAATAACATGTTGTTGTTGTTTTCAGGGAGACACTGGTGAAATGGGACCTCCTGGGGCTCCGGGAGAACTTGTGAGTTATAAATTCAGTCATACTTCTCTCTTGTTTTGGTAAAATCTAAGTATTTGTTTAAACCTTTCTTTAAGAAGGCTTAAAAGCCACATTCAATTTTAAAAATATACAGGTCTTAACTTTTTGAACAAAAGGCCATATTTCTCTGATTTCGGTAACAAGTTAATATTTATTTAAATATTTGTTCATAAAGGTTAAAAAATGACATTCAATTTAAATATATCGAAGTCTTAACTTTTCAAACAAAGGCCATATTTCTCTTATTTTGGTAACATGTTTATATTTTTTAAAAATATTTGTTCAAGAGGGTTAAAAAATTAAATATATAGAAATCTTAACTATTTGGACAAAGGGTTAAGAAGCTCATACAAGTAAGCTACCAAATGACTATTTGAGTGTTAGTTTACAAACTAATCAGCTTGTTTAGTCTAGTGTCTAGTGTTTTAATCATGAACAATTGTACATTTGCGAGAGTTTCTTTACTGGATGAGACAAAGACAACTCTCACACGCCATGCCGGGCCATCACAAACAAATTTCCACCAATATTTCGGGTGGCAACCGTGACATTTACCACAGATCAGCTGTGAAAGAAGCTGAAAACAAGATGGCCTGGGTATATATTACAGTCAATGTCTTGACCTACATGTAGGTAGTAGAATTGTTTCTCTGTTAGAATTGGTTATGGAAAATATGAAATATTAATGTAGAAATGAGTCATTAATATTTTATTTATTTTAAAGGGACCTCGAGGATTTAGAGGATCGCGCGGAAGGACAGGGCCGATTGGACCACCCGTAAGTTTGATTCAGCTTTCACTGGATAATCCACTCCACAGACTGCACCCCTCATAATGAGTATGGCCAAGGGGGAACATGATTCTGAGTAGAAATAACTGTGGTATGCCGTAAAACCCCAATCAAACAGACAAATGGTAGTCTCTATTGTTAGTGAGAGCTCCCTGTCACTTGGTCATGTCTCTGATATGGGGGAACACAATTCAGATTATAAATAACCATGGTATGCCATAAAACCCCAATCAAACAGACAAATGGTAGTCTCTATTGTTAATGAGACCTTCCTGTCACTTGGTCATGTCTCTGATATGGGGGAACACAATTCATATTACAAATAACCGTGGTATGCCATAAAACCCCAATCAAACAGACAAATGGTAGTCTCTATTGTTTGTGAGAGATTCCTGTCACTTAGTCCTGTCTCTGATATGGGGGAACACAATTCAGATTACAAATAACCGTGGTATGCCATAAAACCCCAATCAAACAGACAAAAAGACTTAAATACAATACAACTTGATTATCCTCTCATGTCGTTGTTTAGCTCTAATAGCAGCATTTATAAATTGTTATTGTCACTGTTTCTTGCCAATTATGTTGGGGCTGTATTCCTTCACCCATTGGGCACATCTTCATACAAAGTTTATGAGAGAAATAACATTAAAAAAGGCCAATCAATCTAACTAACTGAAGTATACCTACCATTTTTGTCATTAAATATACAAAAAAAGAAAAAAGAAAAAATATACAGATAGTCACACTTATGTTAATCTCCTGCATGTTAAAGTTTTTTAAAACAGGGTGTACAAATGAGGGAATTGTTCAATCCAGGGCATCCAAAGGATGGATGGACACCCCTCTGTAGAAGCCCTTGAGGTCAAGTATGTGAGACATTGTTATAGTGGTTGAAATACCCCCTGATTTGTATCTATCTTTAACCATGTTGTACTTTCTGTTTAAGGGCTTACATGGGTCAGAAGGATCGTTGGGAGCAAAGGGTAACCAGGTGAGAGGATTCGGTCTAAAAACAATATTCAAATGGTCAAATAGACAAAAAAACTTACAATACCTAACTTATGAACTGCGTCAGGCTTTGAAGGGGTTTATGCTTTGTCTAAAACAAATATTCAAATGGTCAAAAATACTGATGACACATAATTTTGTTGAAAGTGTCGGGCTTTGAAGGGGTTTATGCTTTGAAAATACCAACACACATGTAGATGTTTTTCATAATTTGGTCAACTATTCATTCATAAATGTATTCTTTTAACACATAATATTGTAAGAAGACTTTGCATTACTGTTATGATGAGATGTGATAAAACCGAGTTATACTCTAGTTAGACGTTCTCTTATGAAAACATGTTAAATAAAGTTGATTAAAACTGTTGTTAGTAATTGATGTTGATAAAGACTAATTTCTCTGTTGTGTTGATATAGGGAGCAATTGGGTCCCCAGGTGCCCCAGGAATGTCAGGACCACCCGGACCAACTGTAAGTCATATACAATAATATATTTTAATAAATGAGGAGAGGAAAATGTGCTTAATTCCACTAGGATTCAAAGCCCGGAACTTTGGTTTGTCAGCTGAGCTACATAGCAGATACATGTAGGCTCATGACAGAATGAGTTCAGAATTCTAACCCAGTGAAGATGGGGATTATATACATGTAGTAACTACCGGTACATTTATGTGCATACAGATGTTAACTTGATTAATTATGTTCTTCTTGTTGGCACTCAAACAGGGTAAACAACAGAATTACTGGCAGCCACAATGGTAAAAAGAATTTCCAAAAATCAATTCTATTTCAATTTAATAATAAATTACACTTTTTAAAGACATTGTTTTTATGTTGATAATAAAAATGTGTGCTTGTCGATTTTAGCACTGATATTACACAATATTTACAGACACAAACGTATTTTGGTAAATATTTATGAACTGTTTTGAAGCGAGTGATTGTATTTTGTTTTCAGGGTCCCCCTGGTGGACCTGGTGATTTGGGTCCTCCTGGAATGATAGGTATTCGTGGTAAACAAGGCATACCTGGTCTCCCAGGTGCTAATGGACCCCCTGTAAGTATTACGTAAGGGTTTTGTTTTTTTTTATGGGTGTTTTTGTGGAAGCTGGCTTCAATAAGTCAATAATCCTCTGAAATGAAAATAACCAAGAGCTGTGGAACGATTTGGACTTTTGTGAAGGATTACTAGGGTTACTATTTCCTGACTTTGATATATTTGATATATTACAGAGATTCATTGACTCACACTGAGTAAAAACTTTGTTTAATAATAGTTGATGGATTAAAAGATTAGCACATATGTATTTATGTTTCAGGGTTACAATGGGGAATCAGGAGATCATGGCCCTAAAGGAGACCAGGTAAGTTCTCAGTTAACATACTGTAGTGTATTATAACTTCTAGCAATTGGGACAGAGAAATAGGCTTTACCACAGGGGGTCTTACATGTTATTTCTGTGGCCTGTCCCAAAATTAGAGTGTCCCAA
>JARFOD010089024.1:0-18135 GCA_031763545.1 Mopalia muscosa | reverse complement strand
TAATATGATTGGAGCAGCAGTTGCTGAGGTATAGTGATAACAAGAATTGTTATGGGACGGACGGACGGACAGACGGATGGACAGACCAAGGAGAGTGATGAGAATAGCCCACAGTCAGAATGACTGTGGGCTAAAAAGAATAGGTTTATTTTAAAATCAGGCTTTTCCAGGGATTAACAGACGTATTAAGAATTCTCAAAATGTCACATAAATTTTAGGACTGACTTACATCTGAATTGATCTCATTAAACTTTGTAACAAAAGCATGTTTAAACCAATCAACCAGGAACTCCGCTAGTAAGACAATCACAGCATCTGGCAGCAATACCCAGAAATGTTCTGAAATAATAAAACACTTTGGTGAGTTGAGACAGTGTTTGGTGAACAGAGAAACATTCCACAAGCAACAACAGAATGTTCCTGAAATAATAGAAACTGAAACAGTGTTCGGAAAACAGAAAAAAAACATTCGTTTAGCCAAAACATGATGTTGACGACAACAGTTACCTGTCACACTAAACAATTGGGACTGAGCAGAAAAATAATCTAACAAAAACTTTAAAATGTCAATATTGAAATAATTATAGCTTCGTTTAAAACTTATGGCTATATTGAGTTTTATAAATATCTAACCAGTCAAAGAGTTAGAAAACAGAACTCACCATGCTATACCCTTTGCAATCAGACAAAATAACTGTTACATCACATTACTGAAAGATTCTATCAGCCAATCACAAGATCATGACTGAAAAGGTACACGAATTTGAACTCGCAAGCTTTAGGCCTAAAGGGATGTCTAAATATTGTATATTCCTTGCATGTTTGACACATGTCGTAAATTCAAACAGAGTAAAGTAGGAAGGGTTTATATGTAAGAACAAGGGGTGGAGGTTGGAGTTGTACAATATTGTCCCCTTTCAAGTTTACTCAACCAAAAAAAGTATTTCATAATTCTTCAGAAAATGCACTGAATCTGACACACATGTTTGGCTCAATGACTCAAGTTTTAAATGTTATTTTTTTAAGTCAAGATATAGTGATTTTGTCACTATAGCCAATTAAAATGGCATTGTGAAAACCACCCTGGTGTATGGTGATTGTCGGAATCAACTTGTGTGAGTCCATCATATACCTGAAGCAATTTGAACATGTAAGCAGTACATTAAAGGATGATCAGTAGTCAGACACACAAACTACTAAACTAATCAAGAACTTTTCCAGGATTGGATAGATTTTGTTTGTTTGGTTTGTTTGATTGGTGTTAAACATTGTACTCAAGGGTATTTCACTTTTATGGTGATGGATTGTCCACTTCACACTGGTCCTTGCCTTATTACAGTGAAAAACCATGAGGAAACCTCGTAAACCCACCCCTGTGATTGCCAGAGCCACATGGTGTGACTTCTTCATATATCTGACGGTCCTCAGACAGACTCAATCCAATGATGGTACCTCAGTTGGATTAATAAGCATACTCACTAAATGCTAAGCAGGCCATAGAATAAAGTGTGAATTTTGACTACCTGTACTCCAATCAAACTCTGTCATGTTTCTAATGAAGACTAAGAAGAGTAAAATGAACAGGTGAAATCTCTCCTTGGCATCACTACAGGAAATCTGGAAGAGGTTGTTTTTATCCATCCGACGGAATACATTCCCCTTTATCTCAACAAACTACAACAACAAATTACACCACATCACATTGAATAAATTATTAAGTTGTAATTCATAGTATATAACCCAAGGCTAAACATGGCGACAACAATATATTAAACTAAATTCACATTAGAAATTCACTTAAGTTTAATATATTTTTGTCTCCAGGTTTTGCCTTGTGATAATTCACATTAGAAATTCACTTATCAAAGGTTTTGGTTTTAGGATGTGTTTGTCAGCACTCAAGCTTGTCTGCATCTCGGAGCCATCCATAAATCATTGATCCCATGTGGACCAATTTTACCTAATTCTCTTACAAATAGTTCAGACTCGTTGCTAAAGGTCAGGATGTACCAATGGTGTCCTACTGTCCTTAATCAGCACTGACCAAAAGCATTCCACATTTTATGGGTGTGTTAGTTGAACTACCAAAAACCCAATTTATTTCTAATTATTCATAATTTTATTGTAGTATTTACAATTGAAGTAATTTACTGTCAATGAATGCAATACTCTGAAGAAAGGGGGAGTTTAACTATAATGTCAGTAAATTGGCTTTAACTGACGTCCTTATGAATACTTACATTGTTTGACATCATTATGGTGAGTAAGGCTTTGTTGTGTGAATTAAAGGCAACATTAAGCGTGGTAGCTTGAAATAAAGTCAGGAGTGAATGAAGAACTAGGTATGGTTAAGAAAAATAATGATTGTTTTGATTTATTGATCAATTGAAACTATCCAGTTCCAACAGTTTTAACTCCCTGAAATCTTTCTGATTAACATTGCATTTTATCCCACATACAGTGTACATAAACAATGTAGCCAGAGCTAACCTGGCTAACCAACGACCAAGGCCTGAGCTGTTGTGGAGAACAGACAGAACACGATCTCCCCATGGTTATGCAAACTTAATTTAGGAGGACCGATTTATAGGTTTCTCGAATTGTTTGCAGTTTTCGTCTAAATTTAAATTTTGCTACTGATTTTGACCAATTCTGTCATTTGATAATCAATGAAGATTGTATTTTAAAGCAATTTTGCTTTATTTTTCACAAAGGCACATTTACTTATTTAAAACATCAACAAACCAGGGGAAAATGCAAATGTTAGATTATCTCCCTAAATTTTTAACACTAATAGAGGGCTGATTTTAAGGTTATGCCGGAAAAAATTACTGCACAGGCCTGGAGACTGGGTTCAAATCTCGACTGATACAAGCAAAATTTTCTCTCTGTAACATTGCACTTACAGGTACTGGAATGAGAGTGACATCTGAATACAGTAAAATATCTGGATTTATTTGTTTGATTGATAGGGGTTTTATCCGGTAGCAGTGTCTTAGCTAAGACTATGTAGGTTTTATAGTTAACTTTATTGTACTCTTAGTATGACATGTCAGTCTGAGCACAACAGATGAAGCAAAGTAGGAACCACTGTTGTCCCTACTTTAACTAAATTATAACACAAAACACAAAGACTTCATAGCTCTGAGAGTAGCCTGGCAAACCTCTAACAACTTGCTGAAATTTTAACGCAACCTAAGGACCTTAAAAACAGTCTGGAAAGATGAAAAGAGTCACTTTGTGACTATAATGACAGCTTTCTACATGTATGCTAGACTCTGCATCAAATTGAACTGTTTATTTACCATCAGCGTTATCTAACAATCCATATGGTAGAAGATTACCTGCAAATAAAAATTGTTGAATAAACTAGACTGTCCACTACAGTGTTTTAAAAGGATATCAACATATATGATAGCTAGAAGTAAATGCGGAATAACACCAAAATGTTCTCGCTTTTTTCCCCTGGGTTCAGTGGCTGTCCAAAATAGAGCATCCAATATATCCTGTCCAAATGATGCTAGCAATCGGTCAGCAACCTGGAATTTGAAACAGTATGTTTTGAAGCTAATAAGAACTGATAAACATATCAAATGGAAATAAATTTAACCAGCAAGAATTGCAATTTATTAATAAGAGTGATAAAATTCGACTGAATTCAAGCATAACAATAAAAATCAGATTGACTAAAACAATTAGCATGCACTAACAGTGCAAAGCAAAATATTTCTATGATTGGTCAATCTACAACAACTATAAATCTGATCACTGTTTGGCACAAGTCAAATCTACATAAGACAATACTGGGAAGCTATCAAAAACTGGTTTTAATCATATGGTTGGTAGATATGACTTCAACTGCCTTATGTATAAGCTTATACTATATTACAAATAATTTGCTGTAGGCCTAGGATCACTGTACATGAGGGTAAGACAATTATCAAATCTGAATAATTACCTCAAGCATATTATAGAAGATGTAGAGTTTAATAACAGCTTGTCCCCTCACAATGTGGTACATCATTGAAGTGTCAATATAGTTCAGGATAAAACAACTGGTTAATAAGGTAACACCTTTCAATATGTCACATGTCTGAGCAGGCTCCAAAATCTTCCTGGAGCTACATGTAAATAAAAATAATATTTCAACAGTGTTATCCTCACTACTGGATACAATTTTTCAATTTCTCAAATTCTCACTAACACAACTATGAACATGCAGAAGTTGGAACACAAATAACACAAATATTATTTTAAATTTCTCCCCAAAGACATGGGATTTTACTCCAACTAGCTGAATGGTTGCTGGATTTTCCAGGGGTGGCTACACATGTAGCATTCATAGGTTTAAGCTGATTAAATATTGTTCAATTTACTGCAAGTATTATGGAAAAATTTTCTTAATTGAAAACAATGACAGTGACTTTAGCTATAACCATGTTTTAAGCCTTTTAATGTTCATTATACATTTTACCATCTCCTTGTTTCTAACAGTAGAGCATAGCCCTGTATTGCTTAACTCTAAAATGGGAAATGACATTCGTTGTTCCTGGTGAATGTAGGATCTGTCCTGGCGGCAACTTTTAATGAAATAACTTAAAACTTTGAAACACATACAATTCAATTAAACTGTGGCCTGTACATTTTGAGAAGAAACACATTATATTGAGTTAAATGACAATACATAACCCTTAGATGACATGAAATATTCCTGACAAGGCATACCACTCAGATGAGAATACTTACCACTGAGATAAGAAAATATATGTCTGAGATGAGAATTCAATACCTACCCTGGAGATCAATACCACTGAGATTATGATACATAGCAAACACGCAAGCCAAAGGTGAGATTAAAAACATACCTTGAGATGAGAACAGACTGGGAGATGAGAATATTAACATCATTAGTTGAGATTGCATATCTAACCCTGTTAGAGGTGATAGTATATTATTCAGAGAAATAAGAAGACAAACCCAGAGATGAGAATACACACCTACATTGTAACTGTGAGATGTGAATACATACATTGAGATGGTAACATATACGCTACCCTTGGTTGAGAATACTTACCCTGGGAACTGAATACACTCTCCGGAGATAAGAACTCATACTCCTGAGATAAGAATACATACAATAACATGCATTAAAAGATATAGGCCTACCCAAGGATGACAATACATACCCTGAGATGAGAATACCGCATGGATGAGTCAATATACGCAACAGAGCCAAAAATATCCTAAGAGGAAGGAAGGTAAATATAAAGAGAAATGCATCAACACACTGCAAGAATCCATAGAGTAGAAACTGAAATGGAATAAAAATAATTGTATAACACTTAGCAGTTCTTCTCATCTTTAAAACAAGTGAATTGAGTGACATAAGATTCACACCAATCTTATGTAACAAAAAAGAACTATGTTGTTCAAAGCAAGGTAAAGTCTAAGCTTATATAATAGACCAAATAATTAAAGAGCCCATCCTCTTTTAACAAAGGTTCCAGATCACCGCCCCATTCTTCTCCTACACACACATTCAAGGAAAGGGACATATACTCACCTACCCTTGTGTAAGGCTAAGAAAAATATGCCTGTACATTGAATGTATCATAATTGTATACATTTGACTTACTTACCTAAAATGATCACATAAACTCTGTACTGATGTTTTAGTGTATAGAAACAACTTACTCTTTCTAAAGCTCTTGGTGTTTTCATAAAGCTGTATACTCTTTCTCTTTTCTCTGTGTATTTGGCTTCGTCCCTCTCTAATAAATAACCTCGACTTAACTCTGCAGTTAGGTAATTCAACAAAGACAGACCTCTGCCTAAAAAAAAGTGTGGTATAAATAAAAAAAATTTTAAATGTAAGACATAAAAATGTACATTAATCCAAGTACTTTAGGTAATTTACGAATTCAAGCGGGTCCAAGAAAACTTAGATGTCTTTATGCGGTCGTTAGGTTGATAAAATATGTTAACGTATGGAACATTAAAGTTACTGATAAATACGGAAACTGAACCCCGAGTAACCTCCATAAACTGAAATGGAAACTTATCGGGAGTGAAATGGTGTTGTATCTCTCTAGACAGTATGAATAAATGACTTTAACTAAATAAAATGTTACATGTTTAAGTATTTCTAACTCACCAGTTTTTGTCGGCCCACCACCAGATCCTTGGTTCATTGTGTCCTCAAAATGACGTTCACTTCTGTCGTCTGCTGCCATTTTGATTTGTTTTGTTGGCATACACCGAATTAGCCTCCAGTAGAAGAAGAGCACAACAACTCACTTTCACTATCAGCATAGGTTATTTCCCCTTTCGACCAGAACTATAAATAGATTCTCTGCTTCTGCAAAAGATCCATATATCTGTCATATGCCACGTTAATACAACAATCCCATGTGCATGAATTTGAGAAGAATGTCTGTGTTACATTATTTTAAATTAAAATAAAAAGCTCAAAGTGTCTGCAGTGACATCCTTTTTGATCCGATATATACTTTATAGGCCTACCTCGACTGATAAATTTTGAAAAAATACTTGGCTGCCAAAGAACTCGCCTGTTCCATCAATGAAAGGGAATGCATTCCTTTTGCCTTGAAGATAAACATGCAAAATGAATTAATATCATTGTAAACGATCCTCGCGATTGCCGGAGCCTCATCGTGTGACTCACTCATATACCCGATTGTCGATAGACGAACTCGATCCTGGGCCTAATAAAGTAAGATGGCAATGATTTAATCAAATGTGCTGATTTAAGACAGGACTACACCTGACAGCACAATTATATTAAATTGTTAATTATTTGTAATGTATCAGAACTAAATTGGCTCAACTAATTTCAGATTCTGTTGATTGTTTGAGTCTAATCTTATTGGACCTCTTGAGTACAGGCCTGTTTATTTCTGTTTGTTTTTAATTGAGCAAATGCTTTTGAACAGTCAAACCGCTTTTTTTTTGTTTTTTTTTTGTTTAACTACTACTCTTTCACTTAAACGTAAGTTGGAAAAGGTGATTTGAATAGGATAACGCGCATACCTTTTCAAAATAAGCCATAGCAGTGGACATGCTAGCTTCTCAGTTTGTTAGCATTATATTGATTGGTCGAGAAATAATATTTTGATTAGTTGAGAAAAAGGACCCAACAGTTTACCAATCAAAATACTAACTATTGGAAACCCCTCAAGGTCTTGCTGCACCCCTTGGGCTCAAAATGAACCTTTTTTTTTATTGCTCGTATTAAAAGTTATGTATTCAAACTATATGTTGGTCAAAAAATATGGTGACGAAAGCATAATTACAAACAGTTATAAAGGATCTTGTAAACTGTCTCATTTTTTCATGTTCATCCTTGAATTAAAAAAAAAAAGATTTCTGAAAGTTGTATTTTACATTTTTTGAGACTTTCCAAAGATGGACAGAAAAAAAATCCACTGTAATCGATCAAATCCAAATACAAAAAAAAAAAAAATGAGGCTCCGTCTCATAGTTAAAAGGAGGATTCTACTGGTCAATTATTATTTTGTTTTATCATATTGCACTTCAAGAAAAAAGCCATGAAAAATGCAATCTATTTTATGACTGTTTTGTTGCTTATTACATTCAAGAGAACATTTTCCCGATTCTCCTTCAGAAAACATACTATTCGTAATCATATTGAATTTAATTCATCGTAGGTAAAGACAGCACCAATAACTAATCCAAAGAATTATTTCTTTCATGAATGAAGAACTTGTAATTCCTAGCAATCACACACACTTTATTCATACGAAAATTCCTGCATACATTATTTTGATATCTTGGATTTACATGGTACATTTTTATTTTTACATTCTTGGAATTTGGATCATGATTGTACATAAATCATGCTACACAGCTTTTGTTAGTTTGTACTGTTTCATAATTGGATTAACTTCATTATCTACATATTGGTAGTAATAAGAACACTTTACAGTTGATAGATATTTAAACCGGCAATGAAATATCAGCTGTCTGGCCACAAATTATTCTTCTTAACTGCTTAATAATGCAAACCATACCATAGATACATAATAAGCAGAAAATAAAATCAGTATTTAAAAAAACCCTGACATCTACATTATAAAATATACTGACAAAAACTCTCACTAATAAAATTCAAACAATATCAATTAACAAAAGATAGCAAAAAAATTCAAATATGCTTGAGTCAACTGAGTATTAATTAAACAATAAACATATCAACAAATGTGACATAAATTGCAGATCAAATGCTATCGAAACTTCAACAAAATACAATTCAAACAATCAGGTTTGCCATTTTCTTCAAACAACTGTATTTGGTAACAACGGTTAAAAATGAAATTCAAACCCTCGAGTTGAAAAATAAAAAACACTTAGCAACTTTGCTTGGCACAAAAAGTCTATCCAATTACAAGATCTTGGTATGGAACCATTTAAAGGCAATTGTCTAATTGTTTTTTTTATACCATATGATTTAAATTTCCACATTCTGCTTGATATCTCATTTACACTGGTTGCCTCAAGCTAGCTACACTTTACATAAAATGAAATTCAAAGCTTCAGATTAAGAAGAAAACACCTTAAACCAATTACCAAGTAACTGACAACAAAAGCATGTTTTTGTGTAACTTGATATGTTGTAGCTTGAAGCAAAAATAGTGCTGAAATATTATAGTTATTATACATTTTTTTAAATATACATGTTTATAAAATTTGAATAATATTTTATTGTTGAGAAATAACAACTTTAGTATTTAAATATACTGATGAAGGTTTAAGAAGACTGGGATGAGTATGTAGAGGGATAAGAAACTCCGCTACCCTTTGAATCATTGAACCGTTAATGCGTTATTCAGCTAGCCCGTTCCAAGCAACACATTTTGGTGTGTTGATCAAACATATGAAATCCACTCAGTAGATCAAGCTAGTCCTAACTGACACTCCCTACACTGCACTTGCCTATAAGGGGCATACTTCATATGCTTGCCCAACGTGTCGTTTGAAACAAGCTAGCTGAGTAACACATTCATGGTTCGATGATTCGAAATGTAGCAGAGTTTCTAATCCTTCTACATACTCATCCCATATGTAGAGTACACAGATCTTCAATATTCAGATCTAACAATGACATTTTGGTTATGTTTACCTATTCAGGGGTCAGATCCCCAAAGAACAGAAAAGTAACAAAAGGCAGTCAAATATTATTTTTGAGAGACCAATCAAAAAATTCTCAGAAACAATTACTTCCTTAACTGTGTAAGTTTTGACCAGACCATAACTGTATAACAAGAGCATCATGAAAAATTTAAGTGAGAAAAACAAACCAAAAAAATAATAATAATAAAGCTAAATCAGACTTGCATAACAATACAAGAAAAAAATGCATTTTTATTAATATTTCTTCATACCACATTGCTTTTATTTCATATGATTGCCTTTTTTTTTATACCACATTGCCTTTGCATGCCCCAAAAATAAAGTATGGTACTAAGATCAAAGATGACTAGTGCATGAATAAAACAAACACTATTATCTAATCAGCATTGTTAAATCAACAAGTATAAGTATACAGTGACAAATGAATCAAATATATGAAATCAATGTCTTACTAACACATTCTTCTGGATTATTTCACCAGCAAGAAGGCTGTGTATTAAAATATTTTGGCACATATTTGGTTTATACATGTACCCAGCACAGAATATTAACCAACATGTGAAGTTCAGCATCAAGTCTCCTAAGAAGAAAAGTTCAAACAATTGAATTTTTTTACATCATCTTGACAAAGCATGCAGGAATTATAGGACTTATGTATAACATCTCAACCCTTCACACATAATTAAGGTACAGGAGTACTTCTCTGTTGCAATGATCCCAAAGATAAATTGATTTCTTTTAATGGGATTTTGCAACATATTTGAAATTATTTCACTCATTATGAGCCCTACGAATGATAGAAACCACCCGAGACATCACTGACGAAAAAACAAAACAAAACAGTAATTGAGGAAAAACAAAAAGACGCCACAACAAATGTGTAATTGTAGCAGCATGACAACATGATAATCAGTACATAATACATGTATTTTATATATGTATTGACAAATGAGTTGCCATTAGCCTATGGTTTCCGGTTATCTCTTGGAAAGCTAGATTAATGAAGGGTTTTTAAGTGTGATGATACGACAACAGAGTGATATCTCTTCGCAGAATGATTTTACTAAAGTCAGAAAAGTATAGTTTTAAAATTGTTACTGTTGCTAGAAATAAAAGTACAAGCTATGGGACAACAAAAATAGTTTATTATTGTCTATGTCTACTAATTTCAACACTGTCTGGACTAACCATGTAACAGAACAGGAATTGGACCTCCTTGTCAAGTTGTCATACAGCAGTAATGTAATTCCACAAAGGGACATCACTCTGTTGACTATTGTCATAACATCAAGCTCAAAGCCCCATATTGGCCTTTATGACATCCCACAGAAAAACAACAAGTGGATGCAGAGATTTCATCACAAAGTATGTTCTCAGTAGTTTGGATAAAAACAACATACACCTCTTGAATAATGTTTACTTCAACCAGGTTATTTATTAGACTTTCAAAACATAATTTGGCAACTTTTTTTTAGCAATCTGTCATATTTTATTTGTGTTTCTGAGAATTCTTCATGATATTATTTCCCTTCATAAAATTCTGAAACATCATCTATCAAAAGTGTTATTAAACCCCCAAAAATAAAACAGGTTTTAAATATTAAATCATCGTCAAAACTATGCAGGAAGTCTGGCCGGTATTTGGTATGATTTATGTAGTGTAGATTTAGTTGACTTGTTCAAAATACTTTTTCGATCCATCAGGGGTTGGTTGTATGCTGGGGGAGTCAGGCTGCCAGTTTGCTGGACACACTACAACCAGAAAAAATATTTTATCAAATTAATTAAATACTTCAATTTAAACAATAGGTTTTCCCATAATAACCATAATAAGATAAAAATTTACTTAAAACCTGTCACTGGGAGGATTACTTGGTTTTAACAAATTGACAATCCTGTGCCAGTGTGATTCATTTTTAGAACCTTTATTAATATAAACAAATTGTTCTATTTATTCAAAAAAAGAAAGAGAAATCAACTTGTGTATTGTGTTAACATTAAAATTTAATTTTCAAAATAATGAATTATGAATCAATACAGATAAATCAGTCGCTTGTTCTCATAGATGAGAGCTGTATTCTATTTATCATGCCTTCAAAAAGCCCTTCTGAACACTTGTCTATTGTTTTAATACTTGAGATGTGCTTTATTGTCATTCAGTTGGGTAGAGATGTTCAGCGGTTTACACAAATCTTGAAACTAATGCACCTTTTAGTTTAGGGCATTAGCAAATCTTAAATGTTTGCTTTTATATCGAGAAAAAATGGTATAGTAATAAACAGAGGACTAACCTTCACCATGTTTATCTGTAAACTGGAAGGCCTTGACTAATCTTAACACCTCCTCCACAGAGCGTCCCACAGGTAAATCGTTGATTGTTATCTGACGCACTATACCATTAGGGTCAATTATAAATAATCCTCTAAAAGACAAATACAAAAGGTAATCAAACACAAGAGCTACATGTATTTAATTTGACAACATGTCCTTGCTTATTTTTAGTAATGTACAGCCTACTTAAGGTATTTAATTTGGAATGGACAGTCACATATATTTTCAACTAAAGGATTTGGATGGCAACACATATATCATAACCTACATTAAAAATATTTGTTTGTTTGTTTGCTGGATTGGGGTTCAACATTGTACTCAAGGGTATTTCACTTATATGACGACATGCCAGTCCAATGGGCAAAGGAAACCACCCTAGACACCACTGGCAACAAACGGCAACAAAAAGACAAGACGGAACAATAACAGGATGCAATACAGACACCAGAAAACAGATCATCCTCTGTTTTGCTTTATCTCTGAGAGCACCAGGGAAACATGAAGTTCCCTCCAACCACCCACCAATAAAAATGTTTGTTTGTTTGTTTGTTTGTTTGATTGACGTTTAACGTCGTACTCAAGGGTATTTCACTTATATAACGACGGACACAAATAAAGAACATCACACACAAACTGCTTCCCGTTACCCTTTAGCTCTGCAAACACCAGGGCAACAGAAAGCAGCCTCTTTTCTCGCCTCTTACGATCGACCGAGGGAGCCGAGGGGGTATTCTGCAAGGCCATGGCCCACCCGCTTCCTCACGGGGCCAGTAAAATATGAAGAACTTACTATGGTGAATGATTTCCTTAAACATACTGCTCTCATCCAGTCTACCACTTAAGAACAAAATGCTCTGTGACATAGGCCCATGAAGAAACAGGGTTATATAGTATATGAGGCCGTGGCTTCTTGCTTCCAGTAGATTATCCACGACGTGACAATATGGGTACCGAGAAGGCTCTCATATGTTTCATTGGTATTTGGCGCCACATTTGATTTCAGCATGGATTGGCCTATCTATTAATTGATTATATACAACCCAATAAAGATACGTATTCGCATCTAGGATTGGCCATCTTATTTGACAATCTTCCGTCTAGAAATTATTTTTCAAGCATTGAAACCTACAGAAAATATTAAGCTTAAAGTTGAAAACCTCAATGCAGCCTGTAACTTTCAGTAAGGGGACCTGACGAATGTCACAGACCCAAGTTTGCACTGTACACAACAGCCATTTATAGAAGTTGTACAATTTCAATCTTATGTAAAGGAAGTTCTATATTTACAAAGTTCTCAATCTTTATAAGTTCTGTGACTGGATACACCTCGTGGGTTGGAGTATAAAGCACAGTGACACTTATAAGGCAATGTTTCCCAAACTTAAAAATATTTCTCAGAAACCGTACTGGGAAGATCAGAGACATCTTAATACTGCTGACCCTCTAAGAAATAATCTATGTGAGGATTGATTGATTGATTGATTGATTGGGGTTTAACGTCGTGCTCAAGGGTATTTCACTTAGGTGACGGCGGATTATCCATTTCACACTTTGCCTTGCCTAATCACGGTGGGAAACCGTAGAAAACCTCGTAAAAAAAAAAACGTGCGATTGCCGCAGCCACATAATGTGACTCACTCATATACCCGATGTTCGACAGACGGACTCAGTCCCGTGAAGGGTAAATTGGTGTAGGAGTGGGATTAGTAAGCGAACACGCTAACCTCTTAGCTACGGCCGCGGGCCTCAATGTGGAGAAAAAAAAAGACTCCTACAGAGCGCACGTGTTTTTGACGTTTTTCGCTGTCATCATCTTTCTGTCAGATTTGACCATGCTTACCGAGTAGAAACATTTCTCGCCGCCTTGTTTACAGTTATCAGGACCTTCCCATGTATGGATTTGTCTGATCAGTTTAAACCCAACAGTATTACATGGAACGCCGAAATTCCTAAAACAAAAATTGTTTGATAAGTTAGTATTACTGTTCCTATTATCCAAATAAAGGTAAACTGATCACTTCTTCTCCATTAAATTAAATTAAAGTCTACAGGACTTTTTTTGTGACGTGTTGTTTAGATACATTTTGAGTGCATGATCTAGGATGAATAAAGCACAAGTCCACATAATTCGGCTCTGTATATTATTCACCATCTGACATTCATCCTAATACAGTTTGGTTGTTTGATTGGGACTTACTGTCGTACTCAAGGGTATTTCACTTATATGACGACGGATTGTCCACTTATTCTGCACATAGCCATACTACGGTGGAAAACCACCCCCGAGATTGCCGGAGCCACAACGTGTGGCTCGCTCATATACCTGATGGTCGACAGGCGGACTCGATCCCGTGAACGGTACATCGAAGCAGGTTTAGTTCAGTAAGCGAACACGCTACTATTAAGCCACGGCCGCGGGCCCTCCTAAGACAGAGTTGGAAGTGATATTTTTGTTTCTTGACCTGATTACGCCACTTATATGTGCCTAGTCTCCGCAAACTACCAAAGACAACAACTCTATAGAAGATTTGACCCACGGATATCTACGAAAACCAATGAGTGATATGTCACCGCTTTAGAAGTTGCAAATGTGCTGACGTAATAAGGTAATTCGGAATTCCGTAGATTGTTTACACAATAAGCCACGTGAGCGAATTCTCACCTGTTGAAATGTGCATTTTAACTCCAATAAATGTTGTTTATCGTGCAAGTCCATCATTTTTTTAACTAACATGGGACAAAAAGACAATAAGGTAAGCAGTCGATATGATTTTATTGAATCAAGTGCGTCAAATTAGCTGAAAATTGTTCCTTACTCTCAGTGTGGGAAGCTTTAGCAAAATTTTCCAAAAAATACATGGCGTAATTTTCAGCTGTTTCCTGAACAAAGGGAGGACACAGATGAGATATATCCATTAATAAAGCACTTACATAACATTTTTTTCTTTAAAGTGAAAAAGAATGTAATATAAAACAACATTGAGAAACTGCTCGAATAAATTGTGAATATTTCCAGTGTAAAAGTACCAAATGACTGTTGGACAGAGAGGTTTGTTTGTTTGATTTTGGGTTAAAAGTCGTACTCTAGCTGGGTATTTCACATATATGACGACGGATTGTCCATCCACACTGTTCATTACCATATTATGCTGGAATGCTGGAATGCTGGAATGCTGGAATGCTGGAAAACCGGAAAGACTTTATTGTTTATTCATCTGATTTTGGATCAACAGGATTAAATCCCAAATACAGATCATTAGCCAGCATTACTGCGGGAGGAAAACTGGGTAATAAATTAACCCAGAAAACCCACGACCTTCCGCTAGTTGCTGGCATACCAACCCACATACGGTTCGCAGGAATGGAACCCGCGACCCTACAGGTGAGGGGGATATGTAGACCAGAAGTATACACTCACTATAGCGTACACTCTAGACAACGCCGCCACGGAGGCCCAGTGAACGGTAAATTGGAGTAGGATTAGGAAAACCTTATTTGACAGCGGTGTATTCCAACAATAGTTGACACTAGTAGAACCAAGATTTGAAGCACTTTAATACTGTTGCAAAGTTAATCTTCCTCCAGTGCTAAGACAGCGTTGTTAGAGGGCGCATTTAAAAGTTAATGTACAGTACTTTAGATAGCGCAAAGCTTTTTGGAGTCAATTACATTCAATGAATTCATCACAACAACTAGTCGTTGTTCTCGGCGTATCCACACAAAAAAAATCTGAGAAAAATCAGATATATGTTATCGCGAGGCCGGCGATAGCGGAGGGTCAATTTCCACCTTCACCACGGGTTGAGATAGGCGGGACATAGGGCTCAGACGGAGGAATTAGCTCTATTCATTGTGCTACTGTGTACCGAGCAACCGGTCTTTTTGTAATAATTAAACTTCTTCAGTATCTATAGTTTTACAACCCTGTATTAAATCAACCCCTTCCTCAAAACTTGTCCCCTACCTTCGAACATAATCCAATTAATATGAATGTCTTATCACACTAGAAAAGTTTAAACCTTGTATCCACTAGATTTCAATTGGGAACCAGGTAAAGGGTCTAAAACGGAATAATCCCATTTGTTTTCCAATATGACCAGCCAAGCACCCAGTTTACGAGTATCCTTTTTCAGGAATATCAAAATCTTGTACCTAAAATGTCTTCTCCCACAAAGACCCATTATAGAGAAATAATCAATAGGACCTAAGCCTACTGGTTAAAGCGAAACTTCCCTCTGTATCAGACAGGTTGTAACTAATTATCTTTAACAGATACATTCATCAGTTATCCCCGTATCTCTGGTCCCGTGAGGGAGCGGGTGGGCCATGACCCTGCTGATACTCCCTCGGCTTCCTCAGTCGATCGTAAGAGGCGAGAAGAGAGGTTGCTTTCTGTTGCCCTTGTGTTCGCAGAGCTAAAGCGTAACGGGGGAGCAGATTTGTTTGTGATGTTCTACATTTGTGTCCGTCGTCATATATATATAAGTGAAATACCCTTGAGTACGACGTTAAACACCAATCAAACAAACAAACAAACCGTATCTCTGTAATACTTATTTGTAAGCGGATTTATTCATAACCCATGCTAAATATATTGTTAGCTACATTTAA
Organism: Mopalia muscosa; assembly: GCA_031763545.1. Taxonomy (NCBI): domain Eukaryota; kingdom Metazoa; phylum Mollusca; class Polyplacophora; order Chitonida; family Mopaliidae; genus Mopalia; species Mopalia muscosa. The sequence continues at coordinate 2,022 of JARFOD010089024.1, read as the reverse complement.
AACAATATTTTATACACCATATAAATGGTCATTACCTTCTCTCGAGATGTCTGTAGGTTACGCATAACACAACTCGAGATTGAGGTTTAGCCTATTAAGAAACTTGTCTCGGGGAGTTATCTAGAACACAAGATGATTCTTCGATTTTAATTGATCTACATCCCTGAACCAGTGTGATTGCTTTTAGAACTATATATAATTTTCTGTACAGCTAGCTGTTTATTATATATATTTATATACAGCTGGGAAACGATGTCCGAAAATAAATTGAAACGTAAGACCAATTATAATACAAAAGTTGTCGTACAGTCTCGTGTTAGGTTTACGAGTACACTGTGAAATTTTCTGCACAACGCGGATTATGTTAACAGCAGCTTTAAGAAAAATGCTAACATATAGTGCATAAAGGCAACGATCGTTTGAAAGCAATCGTATTCTCGCGAGAGTTTCTATAGTGGACGAGACTAAGACAATGTCTCTACGTATAGGAATTAAAATTGATTTTATTTTAGAATGGTTTAATAGCGCTAGCCGATCTGCGCAGAACATTCGCTGACTTCCAGTGCTGGCTGGACGAGTTCACAATCCGTGTCAGTCGTTTGGGTGTAACATTCCGACGATTGTAACCTCACTTAATTTCAATATGTGACTTTTTTATATAGAAACTGGCAATACTTTCCTCAATGAGCTGAATCAGTAAACAGGAGTGTAGGCCTATACTTCTTGGTGTGCGATACTATAACCACATGACCAGCCAGGTGAGCCGGTCTGTCCAAGCTCAGTTTAGATTGCACCCGCCATTGTAAAAAAAAAAAAAAAAAAACACCGACCGCTTTTTTCAATAAAAACATACACTTTCAGGGGACTGATTACCGAGAATAAATTATTAAATAATGAGACCATAAATAATAGGTCCTGTAGTGGTCGGATCCTTGTCTACCATATAGGTTACACAACCATTCCACTCTGAAACAAATTTAAACAAATATATGCTCTATCTACAGTCAACAGCGAACTTACCAGTTTATTGCACACGAAGCATGAAAAGGAGCCGGTACCCCTACAAATAGCGAGAACACAGCAACAGAAAATAGCACAGCCTTCATATCTGCGATGTTGTGAATGCCGAGTCAGGTGAGCGAACACGAGTGCTTACACTATTTGAGGGGAGGCTACTCTCACAATAAAATACATTCAAAGAAACTTATCAGAGTTACCTCCTCTTCGTATTATTTTCCAGCTGATTGGTTGAACTAAAATATGCCATTACATACCCCAAACATGATACGATTGTTGCAAATGTGATATGCTTTATTTTTTCAGATCACGTCGTGTATGGAATTCACATTTTCAATCTCTTTTGGGTTCAGAACATTGAAAATTTCTAATTTAAATTTGCATATATTCTAAAGCTATATTGAATTCCGTCAGTGTTTGGATAGAGTTCATACACCGGTAAATGGAATTCCGATGGACAAAACCCATATTCATACATCTAACATGGCCAAGCATTATAAGTTTACAGCAACGAGAATCTCGCGGGGTTTAGCCGATTCAAGAGGCCAAAGTTACAAAACGCACGATTGCATGGCGTATTCAATTTGGGTTATTTTAAAATCTTAAAATAATGAGCAGCCGTGCATCCATGTTTAATTTTATTTGAGAACCTTTACTTTGTCTCCATTTAACAATTTTAGCTTGAGTTGAACTTCATTATATTGGCCAGAAAAACTCCAATAATTGCACCTTCTAAAACAGCGCATTTACCACTAAGCCTGCGTTATTTTAACGGTTCCGCGAAAGACAGAAGAGCTTTAATATTTTTTTTCCTTTAGATAGTGCGTATTGAAAACAAATGCAGCAATTATTTAAGGATTAACACACATTAAAAGCACTTCTACCTCATTAACCCTTTCAGTGGTGTTTATAGCCTACATGGATGAATGAAACAAACAGTTTTGGTAGGTTGGTTTGTTTGATTGATTGATTGGGGTTTAACCCCGCACTCAATGAGATCGGAAG
>JARFOD010089023.1:0-28872 GCA_031763545.1 Mopalia muscosa | reverse complement strand
CCCGGATTTGCACTGGGTTTTACCAACCCGGCTTTGATGATGAATATCATTTTTCAATCAATATATTATTATAATCTAAGGCACTATTTGGAATTGGTCTGTGTTTGTTCTGGCTTGTCTGTGTGTGTTGGCAATTGTAACCAGTGCGCTTTACTTCACTAGGCTGATACGACCAAATATGACTGAAATAAACTTTTGTGCGAGTTTAACCCCAAAATAATCAAATAATGAAACTTACATGTATATGGATAAATTGATTCGCCCCTCAAACAAATAATCAACAACAATAACAAACTTAAGTATATGTGTCTACTGATGATTTAGTCTATACTGCATTGGGGATACAGCTGAGGATACAACTGATTCCGGTTTCATTTAAAGGCTGTTATCAGTTTAGACCTCTTCAAACACAAATGATAGTTAAACAATGAGCCGACGAGACATAAAGGTTCCACTAAGTCATTCGTATCTTCGTGTATAAATTTTTATTGTCTACCGCTTTTTTAAAATCAAATTCCTTTCCATTTAGGTATTGACATTGATTGGAAATATTGTTTGATATAGGGCAATGTACGATTGATCCTTAAAAGGAAATGGTTACTCAGGTAAACATTAGGCCGACTTGATTTCATGCTATACTTTAGCCAAGGGAGAGCAAGGACAACGCGAGTCGCTCTCCATCATTTTGGATGCATAGTTGTCAGTAAGGATTTTCTGACGACCATTCTTCTTTTTATAGATTTATTTGAAGACGAATCAGTTCGGTTCAGCAAATCATGATGCATTGTGGGCAGCGTTGGACCTAGCTGCTGAGGTACATTTTTTTCAGCGTATTCCGCAGAGTATTGTAACATCTTCTCCGTTAGAACAGAAAAAAAATAAATAAAAAAAAATTTCTAAAATTATTTGGTACAACAATGTGTTAGTTTTCTGGCTTCAATTTTTTTCACTGGATGAACATAATTTTTCAACAAAACAATTGGTTTTGTAGTTTAAGGCGCTATTTTATGTTGATTAAACTGCCATAATGTAGATAAACTAGCATTGATCACCAATCAGTCAATCAGTATGACATGTTTCCATGGAGATTATGGACAAAAGTAGATATTTCAATGTTTAATTGATCATTTTGCTTTCACTACAATTTGATTATTTGGTTATAAATCTGTTTTTTAGGGCAAAAAAGAGTAACGATTCTCTGTGCACATTTCTACTTATGCTTTATCAGATAATTTGTCAATCCAGACGATCCTGCAGTTTGGATCCATTCCATGGCGAAACTGATCGATTTCCGGCAAAAGTGACAATTGCACACAGTGTTGTATTGTGAAAATTATTTTACGCTGCATTTGCTTCAATCTATATACTCTACCACATGTCAGTTTGTTAACTGTTTCCAACATTTATCATTTTAATCATTTTATGACGGTGTCCGCCAAGGAGAGGTTTTTATTCACAGTTTATTGGCCTGTAAATATACACTAACTTCTTTATCAATCTGTTGATTTAAATCAAAACACTGATTGTTTCAATAATTTCAGGACGGTACTCCAGACCGAGTGTCTGTCAAAGAGATCATGGACACCTGGATTCTGCAAATGAACTACCCTGTTGTCATGGTTACGAAATCTGGAGATAATTCGTTTAAAATATCACAAAGTAGATTTTTGGTCGACCCTGATGCAGAAGAGAATCCAAAGTATCCCTCCCCGTATGGGTAAGTCAACTATTTATATTGATCATTATAACAATATTCAGCACTAAATCAGTCCTATACCATGATATATATTTATAGTTATGATATAATTTATCAGATTAATAAAACACTGTTCCCACCCCTACCAAAACAACAACAACATCAACAGCAACAGCAATAAAATAGGAAGAAAAAACCAATTGTTCCAAAAGAAGTTTAAAAACAAATAAAACTATACTGAGCGAAAAAGTTTTTGACAAATAACTTATAATATTAATCATTATAAATTATTATGGAACGTAAAAATGAATACATTTTTTTAACCTTGCCGCATCCCCTTTCTCTCCCTCATCAACACGTCACAAGATAGTAACGTCCCTTTGCAAGACGACGTCGCCACTTTATGCAAAAAAAACCCCAACATATTCCAATCTACCGAAAGACGAGATTCAAAAGGTTTAATTAAGGATCAACAATCGTGTTTTGGCCCTCACTTGCCGTAAAGCTATAACGGCATTGCCTCAAGGGAAGTCACTCTGATATTGTAAAGTTATTACTCTTAACCCTGGTATTAATCAATGTAATTCCTTCTTTGCATTTAAAATGTTATATTTCAGTTACAAATGGGATATTCCCTTCTCTTACACTACTAGTTTGGAGAAAGATTTTGATACAACCAGGATGACACTGATGAAAAGAAATGCTGGCCGAGGTGTGTATACTCGTTTGTTTGGATGTCCGTGTTCGCGTGTGTGCATGTGTCACGTCCGTTCAGTCTGTCAATACTGCCCTTCCTGCTGTCTGTTTTCCGTCTATCTATCTGTCTTTAATAATGACTGTTCAGGGTAATGTAAACATATGCTGTATGCTTTTTTGCTTGAGGAATAAACTTTGAAACGAACGTGTAGTTTTCACTCCTCGTTCATTTATGTTGAAAATCCAGCCCTTGAACTTATGTGGTAAAGTAGAACAAGCAGACGATATTAGTATAACAGTACTACTATACGGATCATGTGAACTAACAGATGCCCAAAATTGTGCCATTGCATTAGCTATTTGCCATAATATTTACTGTTCAAAGAGATTTGGTTTTGTCACACCGTCCACCCGAATGGACCATCATCGGTTGGGTCTGACTGGCTATATATATTTATTATTTTTACCAATGTCTAAAGAATACAGCCGTTTCATTTTTTCCTTCCTACTTCTTTTTTCTCTTCCTTTTCTATTTTGCAATATTTATATGCGTTTACAACTATGAGGCGAGAAATTGTTTTTATTATCTAGACTTTTTTTTCTTTCTTTCTTTCTTCTTCTTCTTTCTGTTTCATCTCTAGCAGAGCTGCTTATTATGTAAATGTATATATTCCATTCTAATCCTAAATGAATGTTAATCTTTGTGTGTACACGGTATAAGCCATAGAGCTTACTGTGTACTCATTGTGACCAAAAAGTTTTTTAAAAAGTAGGACAATATTTGAGAGGCTTTTGTTTTGTTACTTTGCCTAATCTATCACCATATTTCGAGTTAATTCGCTGCTGATTATTTTGACAGAGGAAATCACGAACAACAACACAATACCAAAGTGGGACGAGAAGTCCTGGGTGATTGGAAACGTCAAAGAGAGCGGTTTTTACCGAGTTAATTATGACAATGAAAACTGGCAGGCTCTTATAAAACAATTGGAGGATGACCACAAGGTTTGTTGTCAAAAGTTTTTATCTTTCCTTCAACGATTTTGGATTGACGTTTTGTTGGTTGATCAATCTATTGATGGATCGATCAATTGATTAAGCAAATTAAAAAATATATAAATATATTATTAGTTCAACTACTATCCTGTATTTCCTCGTTATTATATCGACATACGTCTTAAGATATGCGGCTAATTGTTTCACTAGCTTAGTGTTTTCGTAACGCGCCAATTGTTTGGTTGCCTAATTACTTCTCAGGGAAGTATAGGGGAGGTTTTGAGGTATGACGTTACGACTACAGAGTGACGTCCCTTTGTGAAATGACACTGCCACTTTATGGCACGGTAGGACAGTATTTCTATACTTTACCACTGCAGGTTGTTTATTTTTAGGAAAATATAGCTTTAAAATTGTAATTTTTGCAAAAAAAGTATACTTTAAATTTTGGTAAAAGGAAATTTATATAGTTTTATGAACGTTAACGTGTTAATTTGCAATATTCTCTATACCAACCATGTTAAAAATCGTGCATTAGCCCTCCCTTGCCGTAAACCGATAGCGTTCTTTAGCAAAAGGGTGTCACCCTGTTGTCGTAACGTCATAACCGGAAACCCCTGTATTGTCTGGCTACACATTCTGGTTATATCAACTAGGTCCGCCAACGGCTGTAATGTAAAGTAAGTCTGAATAAAGTTCATGGTCATTCTGTTTGGCCGGCCTTTATCACCATCTATATGTTTCGACTACAGGTAGCTCATCCTCTTCGATAAAATAAATTTACCCTTTCTTCAGATCGCGTCTTTATCTTTACTACACATCTATTTTGCCATATGCCCTTACCTAAGTTTGTGATGTCATTGATACTTATGTTGTATCATGTCATCCGAAAATCCTTTGGGGTTTGCTGGAGTTATATTCGTATCGGATATAACCGATAACCTTCCCCCTTCAATTAATTGAACTCGTTCTCTAACATGGCGAATACAAACATTATGAAATATTAAACTAAAAGTAAAGTTGTCGTCAATTCTAATTTTCAGGTGATTGCCGTAGAAAATCGAGCACAACTTATTAATGACGCTTGGAATTTGGCTAAGTATGTGTATATTCATAATCAGATTTGCTGCCAGTTAATTTTACTCTATAAATTTTAAAACTTTGATTTTTTTTATATTATAGTGTGTGTGTGTGTTTTGCGTTGTCAATCTAAAATGAATGAATACATAAAAAAAAAATTTTGTCATCTTGAACATTTGGACAAAGTATTACGAATTTACATAGCAAAATACATAGCAAACAATTTTCATATACGCTTTTGAAAAAAAAAAAACCGTAAATTTTATATGGTATAATCTTTAAAGCCAACTATACCCTTAAAATATGTTCATTGGTATTTTGATTCGAATATTTTTTTGTGTTGACTTTGTGATGAAGATAAATAATGATTTATATACTTTTAGAGCTGATCTGACCGATCCTGTGATAGCTCTTAATTTGTTGAAATATCTGGCCGAAGAACAGGACTACATTCCCTGGAAAGCAGCAGACAATGAGCTCCTTTACGCGGACAAGATGCTGCACAAGAGTGACGTCTACGGGGAGTTCAAGGTATTAGTTATCCGCCGGATTCCAAAATCTGCAGCTTGTCAAAGCATGGTCCATGCCTTGGTGCTCTCAGAGCTAAAGGGTGACGCGAAATTGATCTCATACCTTGTCCATTTTGTGTCCTACGATTGTCATGCGTGTCTTGTTACTTGTTGACAGTGAAGTCAGACGGTTTCTCACTTTTACTGGTCTTGTACGGCGGCGCACGAGTGAACCAACCTTAAGTACGGTTTAAAACAACAAAGAAATAATCTTATTTGATAATTGATATCGAACGTTCTTACATCAAATTACAAAGTCAAATGAGCCAGTGATCCAAGTGAACGATGTGTAATAAATTTCAAAGAGCTTCTGTGGAAAGTTGCAGTCTAGGGCTGTCATGTGATGAAATGCTCAATAACACATGTAACTTTCTCATGAGCTGTGTTAGCACAAGCTGGTAACTGCTTTCTACTTATTCATGTAGAAATGTAGTATACCTCTGATCATGAAATGCTAGCTTCGGAAAGCTTTATTTGTTTAAAAATATGTAATATCAAATTGTACCTCTCGTGCCGCCTCTGGGTGTCTGTAGAGTATGAATAAAGAATTGAATTGAAATTAAATGTCAATTACAATGACTATTCAAAATCTCTACATCTATAGACTGGCCAGGATATCGATTAGTCAAAAAGAATAATCTGAAGACTCACCGTATTCTCCAATCAGTACCGCAAATCTCTACAAATCTACTGTAATAAGTTCTTAACATATTTACATGTAAGTTGATTTCTGAATTATTCAAACCATATACAAATTCAACTCAGCGTTTCCCGTGATCACTACAAATCCTTTGGATAGCTATGCTCCAAAATTATTGTAGGCGTTGCGTTCTTTTTTACACATTTATGTCAGAAAGTTAACCGTGACAAGTTGACTGCGAAATAAAATTTGGACACTTGTTTATTGTTGCTGGCTAAATGACGCATTATCACAGGAGCCTTTCCTATAGTTTTGCAGGTAATGAGTCGTAGTTTTGGTTTAACAGAACTGTCTACGTTTAAGACATTATTTTTACTTACATTATTTCTGAATACAGCTTGTCTATTAATCATTTAAGTATTTCTGATTAAATCTCCTATATCTAAACAGACGTTAAATATAATTAAGAAGATAAATTAACTATATGTTTTTCCTTGACAGAAACATTTGTCTAAATTAGTCACGAAACAGTATCGAGATGTCGGTTGGGAAACAAAAGGCCTGGAATCGCTGGAATCGTAAGTTTAGGCTTTGCCCATTAGGTTAAGCTAATTTTGTAAGCGCGTCTGCAATACCTGGAATTAAGTAAATGTTGTGCCCAACTTCTATCATATTTGGTCTTTATGAAGATAGGTATGGGTATATAAATTCATAAATAAGCAGTATAACAATCAATCACAATGCCCAGTGTCTGTGTAACTGCTATGAATTGTAATTGTCTAATTGACAAGGATGGTGGCCACAGGGAGCTGATGCTGTTCAACACCGAGAATATGTACCATCATTGTTTGATTTTTTTTCTGATTGTCCCCTCATTCTGTTCGAAGCTTGGCGACAAGCCTTAATATTATGGAAGTAAACTAAACTACCCAGTAAAACAACAATCAATCAATGAATCAATAAGTCGATCAATCAATAAATCGATCGAACGGTCGGCTGGTCGATCACTCAGTCAGTCAGTCGGTCAGTCAGCCAGCTAGCCAAGCAATCGAGCGATTGAGCAATCAACCAATCAATATATGGGTCCATCAATCCGTTCTCCATTCTCCGATGTAACTAATTGAAAAGTTATATGTATCAAACATTGGCAGTCCATATTTGCTTATCCCTGCAGGAAAAGCCATCCCAACTGAAATAAGTACTTGAAATTATATCGACTGATGAGTATGGCTATTTAGTACCGGTCGTATCCACCGTCTTATTGCAACTCCCCTGACCACCGAGTCCATCACCAATCAGCATATTTCACCCAGTACGTTGTATTTTTTTTTTACATAGATCGCATCAGTCTCTGATTCTGGGATATGCGTGTTACTATGGTGTGTCGGGTTGCTCTCGAGAAGCCCAAAGATTGTTCTCCGAATGGATGAGAAATGACGACATTACCCTGTAAGTTGATTAAAATATTACACCTGTTTTAAGCACTAATAAAGTATCAGGTCCGAACATATAAAATGATACATTCTGCAATTGAAACAATTCGTACATATCATTTGTTTGCTGTTCTCTACACTTTAATAGTTATCTGCGTATCACCTTAACAATATGAGGATATATTATTATTACATTTTCAGCATTCCGGAAGATTTAAGATCAGTGGTGTACTGCACAGCGATAGCATATGGTGGTGTAGAAGAATGGGAGTTTGGTTACCGAATGTACAAACAGACAATCGAGAAGACACACAGGAAAACAATTTTAGAGGCATTAGCTTGCACAACAGAAACTTGGATTCTCAGCAGGTACTGTATATGATGGTAGCCTGAGTAAGTAAATTTCACTGATCATGCCGACAACATGTTTGTAATAGTTCCTTTACACTGAGTTTTTGTTTTTCCAAAACTGTGAAACCTTGTTGACCAGAACAACATTTAAAAGTATTGTATCCGTTGTTTGACCTCATTTTACGCTCCACTATTGTTTTAAGTTGTACTTCTGTGAAAAATTAACCCATCTCTGAGCGTATTATAAATTAGTCAGTCGCTGAGATGGTTTACATTATCACTACTTTGAAAATAATTAAAATAGCCCCGTCTCTGATAGTGGTAAGTTTTCTGCTATCTGTAAATGAGTTTGAAGTGGTCTCTTTTCTGATCTTGATAACACAAATGTCTTGTCTCGCAAATAAATTTGTTTCATCTCTTAGACTGGTATAAATTGTTGCGTCCTACACAGTGTTCAATTTGTGGTATCTCAATAAGTGTTCAAAATTGTGCCGTCCCAGAAATCCATTGCTGTGGTTCCAATCTGATATTGGTAAAATCTCCACAAAGTGTTGAATTTTGTCCCTTCTCAGAGAATGTCAAACTTTGTCTCAAATCTGATGTGGTGTTATTTCTGATTTGTCTAGAACTTGTCCCATTCATAATAATGGCCCATATTTATGTAGACTTCCTTAAAAAGTATATCAGCTCTAGTATTGGAAATAAACATCATTGTTTAAACGAATCCAACAGCTAAACAACATAATATGTTAAAGATCTACGTTTTCTCGGAAATTACATCGTTAAGGCTGATGCTAGACGTAATCAATGTATTAAGTAATAATATCCACTGTGTTTTATAATGCTCAGTATATGGCTGTATACTTGTATAAGGAAAAGCTTTCTCCTCATATTAATATTGTTCTGGGACGTCATAAATATATGTAATTGTATATTCTGATGAGCTTAAATAAATAAAAACTAAATGAATAAATCTTTATACACATCTCATAGAATTAAACAAAAAATATTGTTAATACCTTAACACTTGTAATTTTGTCTCATCTCTGAGATTGGATACAACTGGCCCAGTCTTGATGAAGATCAACTTTGTCTCATCTCTGAGAAGGTTTAAATTTAACGTAATCTGTTAAAATAACTCCATCGGACAAAGGTAAAAAAAACTGCACTGTCTCTGGTCGTGTGGCATTTTTGCTGCCTCTTAAATTATTAAATTTGCCACCTCTCCGACAAAAGTTATGTTTCCTCAGTCCCTTATATAGCAAATTTCCTTACAGAAAAATAGATTTTCTAGGGTGATAGCTGAATAAGAAAATTAGCACAAAACTGTTTAAGTTTGCAAATACTTTGTTTTTCAAGCTTCACCTTTCTTTGACTCATATTTATCCTTCCTATAATGTAGGAAACTAATAAAAGCTTATATTAATTGTGCACTGCAATTTAAGGTACTTGAGACGTTGCCTTGATTCAAATGAATTTGAGCCAGCAGATGTGCCAATTGTTGTCAACTCTGTGGCCGGAGAAGCTGTTGGAAAGTATGTAGCGTGGGACTTTGTGAAAGGAAACTGGGGGAAATTGAAAGAAAGGTTAGTTTAGCCTGGAAACAAACCGATAGAGAACTGGCAATAAAATACCACTATATCTGCCCAGGTCAATAACTTAGTTTGATTCGTGTAGAATAAATGTTCGGCAAAGCAGCTTTATGCCATCTACACAAAATCTATACAACCGTAGTTTTAACGAGCACGATGTTGATATTTTTACCACGTACGTCAGTTTTAAAAATCTAATTAGGAAAATCTTTTTTTAATGTTTTAACAGCCTAATGCACAACAGCTTTTTTGTCACTGTTTTATTTGCTGTTACAATATTATCATTTATATGTATATATGTACATTTATCTTTCAATTTGTTGCCTTAATTTATCTCTGTAATTATTGTTATCTGTCATGTAAATGTGTACCTCGTACTTCATACGATGTAACAAAATAAACAAGGATTTGATAAACCGCTCAGTCCATCGGACGTTCGGAAAAACGGATGTACAGATATTCAGTCATGTAGCCAATCGAGCAGTCAGTCAATCATAGAAATAAAGAACCAGCCACCCAACCTACAAATTTGTCAATTAATAAAATCAATCAAACAATCCATCGTCCAATCAATCAATCAGTCAATTAATGGATCAATTTATCAATCAATCAATCAATCGATCGATCGATCAATCAATCAATCAATCAATCAATCAGTCAATCAATCAGTCAGTCACGTGATGAATCAATTAATCAATCAATCAATCAACCAGTCACCAGTCAATTGATGAATCAATCAATCAATCAATCAATCAATCAATCAATCAATCAGTCAACCAATCAATCAATTGATCAATAAATCAATCAATCTATCAACAAATCAATTATCAATCAAGTCATCATTCAATAAATCGTTCAATCAATCAATCAAGCAATCAAGTATTCTATCAATAAATGAATTAATCAATCAATCAACAAATCAATCAATTAACCAATCAGTCAAACAGTGAATCAATCGATCAATGATCCAATCTTAATTTGTTTATTCTCTTACAGGCTCGGTGGTAGCGCTCTTTTCGCTTCTTACGCTATACTTTTGCCGATAGCTTCTGATTTTAACACCCAATATGAGCTTCAACAGGTTTGTCTCATTTATGTATAATGTATTTTATAATAAGACCGCGACATGTTGGGTACATGTGTTGTTAACTTGCTGTTAGAAATCTCGCTGTGTTTTGGTTTGGGAATATCTGAGACTTCTGACTTCTGACCCCCTCCAAGGGAGGCATAAATACATTTCAGCCTTTCTTAAACGTATAGTTGTGATGAGAATAATCCCATGGACTGCATGCGCCAATGAAACCAATTACCCAACCAACCTAAACGTATAGTTGTGACGCGAACAGCCCCATGAGGCTGCATGCGCCAATGAAACCAATTAACCAACCAACCTAAACGTATAGTTGTGACACGAATAGCCCCATGAGGCTGCATGCGCCAATGAAATTAATTAACCAACCAACCTAAACGTATAGTTGTGACGCGAATAGCCCCATAAGGCTGCATTCGCCAATGAAACCAATTAACCAACCAACCTAAACGTATAGTTGTGACGCGAATAGTCCCATGAGGCTGTGTGCGAGAATGAAACCAATTAACCAACCAACCTAAACGTATAGTTGTGACGCGAATAGCCCTATGAGGCTGTGTGCGCCAATGGAACCAATTAACCAACCAACCTAAACGTATAGCTGTGACGCGAATTGCCCCGTGAGGCTGCATTCGCCAATGAAACCAATCAACCAACCAAATTAAACGTATAGTTGTGACGCGAATAGCACCATGAGGCTGCATGCGCCAAAACAAAACAATTAACCAATCAACCTAAACGTATAGTTGGGACGCGAATAGCCCCATGAGGCTGCACGAACCAATGAAACCAATTAACCAACCAACCTAACGTATAGTTGTGACGCGAATAGCCCTATAAAACTGCATTCGCTAATGAAACCAATTAACCAGCCAGCTTAAACGTATAGTTGTGACACGAGTAATCCATTGAGGCTGCATGCGCCAATGAAACCAATTAACCAACCAACCTTAACGTATAGTTGTGACGCGAATAGCCCCATGAGGCTGCATGTTCCAACGTATTGTTGTTAATCAGGATTTGTTATAATTTTATCAACAAACAGTAACAAAAACATATCGTCATTCAACTGAAATAATAGAATCATAGTACAACCGTCCAAATTATAGAAATAATCACGTTGTGGAATAGTTTTTCTTCTCATTCTACTCATAACAGTTGGAAGGAGGGCGTCTCTTATTGACTGGGGAGCGGGGCGGGGGAGGGGGACAGTCTATATATGTATGAAAATGGAAGAACAATAATAATAAAAAGTGAGTCCGAATTAATAGTCTATAATCAGCAGTTTAGAAAAATAGTGTTCAAAGTGTGTTGATAGCTTCTGTAACAACGTTAGAGCCAAATTAGTAAATAAATTGGCAACTCACTTTCCTTGCCATCTAATTTCTGCATTCATAACATATGGTTGTATTCGATACATAGTCACAATTTTTGCCACCAAACTATCATATCTCTAAACTGATTGACACAACCAATGTCATGAAATGAGTCAAAGGTTTGGTGAACTCTTACTGAATACTAGTCAATGTTCGTGGGAGAGAGAAGCTATATGGCGTGATGTGTTCACCATACATGTGTTCCAAAGTCAAATCAACTCCACACTGGTTATGAAGGCTTCACCTCCACTCGGAGGGCCATTTTTCATAACTGCTGATTTCAGCCCCACTGTTGATACATTGTATTGGTGGTGCATTGTGTTTCAAACAAACCAAAGCATTTGGTACTCAGTCCAGTGCGTGATTTGTCTACTTGTGGACACCTAGGCCAAAGTCATCAATGGGCCCCCAGATGGAAAGAAATATTTTCATTTTTCATAATCCAATATATTTATTTATGTATTGTTTCCGGGGCCCCCAAATATCCGTGGGCTCTATGCCAATGACCTACTATGCTCAACCAGGTTGTGTCATATTATCATCTTACACGCGTCCTGGCGTTAGGGGAGAAGTCATACGCGTCTTATTCAGTAGAATATCTCATATCTTATATACTTTTAAGTACTGGCACCGACGCCGCACAAATAAAATAATGTCCAGGTAGCGCAAAACAATTTAATCAAAATGATATCTCAACCATTATATCGTTCAAGCAATGACGGGCTATTATCTCCAGTAGCATTCAGTGCTGTGCTGTTCTATAATCTTAGACTTTGCATTTGTGCAACAAATTGAACACCTATTATATGGCCAGTAAAACGGAAACATTTTCAAGCACACGCTTTTGTTGCTTGCGTGATTGGAATAGACATTGCTCTAAGAATGTGGGACGTAAAACAATTGCACAAACGCCTCTCTGGATTCACTTCTTTTCTTTTTATACTGTTTTTCTTAGCTTAAGGACTTCATTTCGCACGATCCAGATATAGCTACTGTTGGATTAGAAAGTTTTATTCCGAAACCTGTTGAAAAAAACATAAAATGGATGGAGAAAATGGAGCCGCTAATATCTGATTGGCTCAAGGAACAAGGTATGTTTTTCTGTCTGACTGGTCAATTCGTTAAGCCGCTCACACCTTATTGATTAAATGAACATTATATAGCCTTCTGATTGTCCAATTTTTTTGTCATTAAAATATGAGATTGGCTTTGTTTGTTTTTTTTTGGAGTGACATTTAGAAGCAGTAGCAGTAAAGAACCAAGATTATATTGATTTCAACTCCTTTATTTGTTATTGGGTAACGTTTCAGTGCAGAATTAAGCTGGATAAATGTGCTATTATCGGCATTGAAACGTTGCACGATATTAACAATAGAACTTGAAATCCATAGAATCGTATTATATAAATGTGCGATTGGCTGAAAGAAACACAGCACATTGATAGAATTTGTCTATCTGCTGTACCATTGATACGTGATTGGTAAACATATCAAGGTAGGTAACGCACGTAGGAGTGATCAACATATGTTTATCCAATAAATATACAACGCAGATTAAAGTTTAAATTACAATAAATATCAGTTTTTTTCGAAATATTTATTTGACGTACTTTCGGTATGGTTTATATGGTAGGTCGACGGAACTTCCTGTTGGTTTCAAATCCGCCAAGTTTAACTCTGGCGCCAATGTTTTCTGACTTGTGATTGTCCTATCGCCTGTAATTGCCCAGGACAGTACAGGGAGATTCCCTTCATCCAGGTTGGCACCTCGCCAAACGAATGTATTGTCCTTAAAGGGGAAGATCATACAAAAATAAAGTGCCTGAATAGACATCCTGTGATGAAAAATGCCGGTGTAATAATGGTGTTCTGAATGTTTTGATTGCATCAAAGATCGTATAAGAGCTGATATGGTAACAAACTTGGTATCTATTATATGGTGTACTTGTCATGCCATATCGCTTATCTTATTATAAGTTTGACTCGTGTAGTACGTGTATGGTGAACTTTTCATGCCATATTATTTCCCTCCGTACAACATTCACTCATGTAACACGAGTAAAGTGAACATTCGTGTCATATCGCTTCACACTCTATAACATTGACTGATGTAACGCGTGTACGGTGAATGTTTAATACACTATCGCTTCTCTCGCTATAACATTTTCTCGTATAGTACGGTGAACTTTCCATGCCATATGGCTTCTGTCTCTAACATTGATTCATGTAATACGCGTATTGTGAAATTTTTGTGTCACATCGATTTTTTCCATGTAATATTGACTTATGTAACACGTGTATGGTGAACTTTTCATGCCATATCGATTCTATCTAGTAGTACAGTGACTTTGCCATGCCATATCACTCGCTCTACCATTGACTCATGTAACATGTGATGTGTGATCTTTTCATGACATTTTGCTTCTCTCTCAATATTATTGACTCATGTAACACCTGTTTGGTGAAAATGGCGTTAAGTAGCACTTCTCTCTCTATAATATTGACTGATGCAACACCTGTATGGTTTACTTTTCATGCCATATCGATTCTATCTCTATAACATTGACTCATGCAACACGTGTATGATGGACATTTCATGCCAAATTGCTTCTCTCTTGATAATATTGACTCATGTAAAACGTATGTGGTGAACGTCTCATGCCATATCGTTTCTCTCTCTATAGCATTGACTCTTGTAACACTTGTATCTTGACCTTTCCATGCCATATCACACATGTATGGTGAAATATACACATCGCTCATCTTTCTGTAACATTGACTCATATAGCATGTGTATGGTGAACTATTGCATTCCATGTCGCTCCTCTCTATAGCATTGACTCATGTAACACGTATATTGTGACCTAATTCATTCCACATCGCTCATCTCTCTGTAACATTGACTCATATAGCATGTGTATGGTGAACTTTTGCATTCCATGTCGCTCCTCTCTATAGCATTGACTCATGTAACGCGTGTATGGTGAACTATTTCATTCCATATCGCTCCTCTCTCTATATCATTGACTCGTGGAACACGTGTATGGTGAACTATTTCATTCCATGGCGCATATTTCTCTATACCATTGACTCATATAACACGTATATGGTGAGCTGTTTCATTCCATGTGGCTTATCTCTCCATAACATTTACTCATGTAACACGTGTTGTGTGAACTTGGGTGTCATATCGCTTCTTTCTATATAACATTGACTCATATAACACATGTATGGTGAAGTATTTCATTCCATATGACTTCTTTCTCTATAACATTGACTCGTGTAACACTTGTATGGTGAACTATTTCATTCCATATCGCTCATCTCTCTATAACATTGACTCATATAACACGTGTATGGTGAATTATTTCATTCCATGTCGCTTATCTCTCTGTAACAATTACTCATGTAACACGTGTTGTGTTAACTTTTCATGTCATATCGCTTCTCTCTCTATAACATTGACTCATGTAACACGTGTATGGTGAACATGTCATGCCATGTCGCTTCTCTCACTATAAACACTTACTCATGTAACACGTGTATGGTGAACATGTCATGCCATGACGCTTCTCTCACTATAACACTGACTCATGTAACACGTGTATGGTGAACATGTCATGCCATGACGCTTCTCTCACTATAACACTGACTCATGTAACACATCTATGGTGAAAATGTCATACCATGACGCTTCTCTCTCTCTCTATAACACTGACTCATGTAACACGTTTATGATGAACATGTCAAGCTATGTCGCTTCTCTCACTAGAGCATTGACTTATGTAACACGTGTATGGCGAACATGTCATGACATGACGCTTCTCTCTCTAGAGGATTGACTCATGTAACACGTGTATGGTGAACATGTCATGACATAACGCTTCTCTCACTATAACACTGACTCATGTAACACATCTATGGTGAACATGTCATGCCATGTCGCTTCTCTCACTAGATCATTGACTATTTTTCATAAATATTCTCCCAAATCACTTAACAATAATGTTTATGTCAATCAATTAGATGTCTTTCTAGTTTTGATGGCAACAATGTGAACATTTATTGAATAGTATGCAATGTTGTATACACACAAATGATATCGCTAGAAACTTCTACTCTACGCGAGATACCATTCCAAATAATAAGTCGGCTTTGACACAATTGAAATAGCTATTCGAAAAGTTTAAAAATCATTTTGCAAAACAGCTTACCATAGCTCTTCTATTCAGACGCACTTTTTATTTTCTTTTTGTCTACCTCTAATAAGTACACGGTTAATAATTATAAAATAAATCAGACATATATATGCACTTAACCAGAGCTTGTTTACACTTATGTTGTCAAAGTAAACGAACATAACATTAACTGGTAATTTTGAAAATATAATTTGAGCATGTTAAAATGGATAGGCTGTTAAGAGTAGTTTCGAGAAGTCATGTTTTGAATGCGTAGATTGATCTCATAATGATTGAGTGTGTAGTAGAAAAGTTTTCATTCTATATACATAATTTCTGTCTCAAAATTATTATTAATAAATTTTCATGATAATTGCCACCAAAATAAAACGTCTTCCAATTAATTGATAGTACATTTTCGAAAATGGATTTGAACAAATTGATATGGCATGAAAGTATGCCATAATTGAGTTAACGGTAGCCTATGAAGGACCAAATCTGCCATATATGAGTTAACAGCATGAGGGACCAAATCTGCTCTAGCGAGATATTCGTGATATCAGTAAGTCATTTCTGGCTGACTTGTATTTATTTTATTTTTTGTTTACTTCCTCATTATTTGTTAAAATCTCAAGCAAAAAAGTGAACGAACTGGGGTTTATACAATTACTATTCACTAAGGGTTTACATCTGTCAATTCATACTTTACATTTGTGTTAAAGGCGAGGAGAAACCTCCACCACAGGAAGAGGACATCGACGTGCGTCTCCCCACATCTTTACTTCCTCTAGAATATGATATAGAAATAAAGCCGGATTTCTACGGAGAAGATCCTCTCGACTTCAAATTATCTGGCTCTGTTAAAATTCGTGTAAGATGTGACAAAACAACTAATAACATCACACTGCACAGTGATGCGAAAATAAACATCGACGCGGATAGTATTACGGTTTGGACGGGGTCGCCATTATCAGAGAACGGAACAGATATACAACTTCTACCTCCAAAAGTTCATGAGAAGAGACAGTTCTTTATATTACCTTTAGATATGGAGCTAACACCAGGCAAAGAGTACTACATCTCAATGAGGTTTTCAGCACCGCTTAGTAGTGGTATTTTCGGGCTGTACCCGAATACATATCAACAAGAAAATCGTACAGTGTAAGCATGATGTATTAATTTATTTGTTTGTATGTTTGTCGTTCATTCCTACAGTTTGAGCTATTCTATTTTGGCGATGGAAGAAGCACATTCGTACAGTGATAGTGTCTAATTGATGTCAGATAATTGTATAAATTGCCAAGTTTCATTTGCTCGATTTAAAACAAAATAAAATTGGAACCAAACGAAACGTCGTGTAAAATATTAGTAATGTTAGTCAACCTTTACAAAACCATACGGATAATCTGTAGCCACATCGTGTGACTCCCTCGTATACCTGAGGATGGACCGGCGGACTCATCCCGTCAACGGGCAAATCAAAGGTAGGATTAGAAAGCGTAAACACTACCACTAAGTCGGGGCTGCGAGCCAGAGAATATATAAATCTATTGATCATAACATTGCTACTGAATCTTGTGCAAAATTACGCTGGACTAAAGTAAATCGCAGGAAAGTTTAAAACCTATCAAAAGCGCAAGGGTCCAGGAGCCGTCTAGAATGCAGAAAGGTGATCTAGGCTGATTTTTAAAATACATTCTGGGCAAAGGCATTGAAAAGATTGATAATTTATTATTCATTTAGAAAAAGGGTTATCCAGATTAACCACATGTCTATTTTATGATGTAAAAGTGTCTGGTCAAAGTTATGAAACTGGTGATTTTTTAGTCTTTTAAAAAGTGAACATTATCTATATTTTCCGTTTTTTGTTAATCACACTTTCTTAGTCTGGACATATTCTATTGATTTGTGTTTGTTTGGAGTTTACGTCTATTTAACTCACAGGACGGCTTGCTAGCCCAATTGGCGAAAGAAACTTCCCTCAAAACTGCCAAAAAAACAAACAAAGAGACAGCACAGGGCAGAAACACGACAATGACAGACGCCATACAACAACACAATAAGCTGATCGGCTTCGTGTTGCCTGTTAGCTCCTAGAGCATCAGGGCAATATATAGTTTCAGAAAATTTCGCAGGTTGAAACACTTCCGACAATCGAACCACGACTATCAGGGTTAATCACCGAATCCCCAAAAATAAATGCTGGCTACGTAGGCCACTCAGCATTCTGCCTTTCTTACTCTGAGGGTAGGGATTCAAATCCCTGACGGGATTCAAACTGCAGACTTTTCTGAACTTGAATCTAAATACCCCTAAGTACAATGTTACTACCCTGGAGTACAATGCTAAAACCCTGGAGTACAATGTTAAAACCCTGGAGTACAATGTTAATACCCTGGAGTACAATGCTAATACCCTGGAGTACAATGCTAATACCCTTGAGTACAATGGGAATACCCTGGAGTACAATGGTTATACCCTGGAGTACAATGCTAATACCCTGGAGTACAATGTTAATACCCTGGAGTACAATAATAATTCGCGAACTAACAAACCCTGATGTTGAAATTGATAGCTGCCGCTTGCACAAATTAACTTTACATTAAAAATGCATTATCAGGCTATTTTGTGTCAACTTGAGATTAAAATATATTTTGAAACTTATATCTACAACTTGAGATGATTTATCGATTTTAATTTATCAACATCCCTGTGACAGTGTGATGACTTATTAGAAATATAGAATGGTAATCCCATGTTTGTTTATATGTTGTCTCGTTTCAGTAACATGGTCTCAACACAGTTAGGCCCTAATCATGCTCGAACAGTATTCCCATGTTTTGACGAGCCCGCTATGAAAGCTGAATTTAACATAATTCTTGTTCGGAAACCGGAATATTTATCCCTGTCGAATATGCCTATAATCAGGACAGAAAACAGGTAAAGGGGCGATTTGATATTAATCTGGTAAACCGGAGGAATTTCTTCTTACTGTGATATCATAACTACACTGATAGATGTAAGGATATGACCCAATATTATACATTTTGTTCAGCAGGTTCTAATTTCAGGGGTATACTTAGCGAATTGCACACGGCTTTATTCTAATTACATTTAAACTAGTTTTGTCTTGAAACATACCATTGAATTGTTATTTACGCAGATCTGGGCTACATAAGATTGGTCTTTGTGATTTACTTGTGTTTATTTACAGAGGAGACAATTGAGAATTTCTCGGTTCAGTGTGATATGTTGAAGCATTTTAATAAACTGTATGTTATTTGGTCTCGCATTGTATAGGTATTAATATAAACATATCGTATTTGACTTGAATCATCCAAGAGGCTGGGAAACCCAACATTTAAACTATGAACATATGTGTTCTGAATTTAAAGCAGAAGTAAACTGTAAATTTTCCTTAAAACTCGGACCGTTGACAGTTGGATCTGACAGAATGTATGTCACTGATTACAACAATCGTAAGACGTTCGAGGTGATGTGTGAAAAGTAAAAGTGTAACAAATTTTAATGTGGGATTCAGATTTCCATTGCTCTGATTCGCCCATTTCTGTTCATCGAAACAGTTAACCAATGAAATGCTACAACGTATACGGACTATTTTTTTTACATAACTTATAAAAGACTTCTGCGTAGTTCCAAAACAGCCTTGAGTGACCTGCAGTTTGTCCATTCCAGCCCACATCTGTTACTATAATGAACCTTAAGAATCTGCTGACGTGTTCCTGTTCTAGATTCCCCATCTTAATTCTAACAAAAGTTGTAAATATGCTCTCATTTTCGATCCATTCAAAAATACAGAAGTGTAGGTTTATCTACCATTGAGCGCTTCTCGTTTCTCTCTCGAAAACAAAGCAAAAATAACTTTTGATTTCTGATGATAAAATTACAATAAAAATTGAATTTCCTGACCTGGATATCAAATTAATGAAACTCCTGCAGTAATTGACGTTTATCCCTAGCCTTCCGAATAATTATTAGAGATCCGGTATGTATCGCATAGACATACTATCAGATTTTACAGCAACAATAGTCCGGCAGCAACATTATAACTTCAATGAACTTTAATTATAACTATTATAATCAACAACTCCCATTAACCACTCCTTTAACTGACTCGGACAGTGTTTGATTTAACTTTAGAGTCCTAGAATTGTCTAGAATGCAGATTTCATCAGAAAACACATGACAACGGAATAAAAAAATCTGGATAGTTTACACTTAAGCAGTTTTAATCTAGGAATTAAAATGGTGAATCATGCATTCCAGATAGTTTAAACAACATTCCAATTACCCTTCTGCTTAAGAAACTCTACTCTTATTTATCTTTACGTGACAGAGACTAATTTCTTTAAAATATCAAAGAAAAAGTGTCTGCTCTCTCTCGAATATCGAAGTACAGAAAACGAGTCGATTCTTTGATTAATTGGAGTTTAATGTCATACTCAATGGTATTTCACATACGTGAAAACCGAATGTCCGTTTGCGACGTACCTTATTTTAATATGGTGGAAAACCGTTAATATTTCCTCGAAGTAGGATTAGTAGCCGGACCTCATAACCAATAGGCGAACTCCAGGCCAATTAATGTTGCCGTCACGTAAAATTAAAACGGTTTGGCATAAAACTTCGGCCTCAACATGCCACATAATCGTTGTTTAATCGTCATATTTTCCAGGTCAGATGGTTTTGTAGCAGATGTTTTTCAGAAGAGTGTTAAGATGTCTACATACATTGTTGCCTTTGCTGTTTGTGACTGTGTATACAAAGAGCAGATAACAGCATCTGGAGTGAAGGTGTGCTTTTTAAATTTGATAAAGGAGAGGGGGTGGTGGGAGGGGATATTAAGTGTCCCTGCAATGGAGGTCGAGTTTAATAACCAATCGATCAATCAGGCAATCAACTATCCAACCTTATCTTTTAGAGAACAAAAGCGTCTATGTGGGTTATTATTTGATGTCTGGGATATATCCGCTAAATTAATGTCCGAAATATTATAAATTTAATGGTATTTTTTACTTACAGTTACGAGTCTATACTAGACCAGACGTCATCGACCAAGCGGATTATGCTCTAAGGACTGGTGTGAACATTTTGGATACATTTGAAGAGTATTATAATATATCCTATCCAATAACTAAACTTGGTAAGTCTTGGATATAAGGTAAATTTTAGTTATATTTGTTTTTATTTTATATCGCATTTATTTGTCTGATCGTATCTACAATTATTTTTGTCCTTTCTACTTATGAGGGGCGATAGAAATATCATTGTGCATGCGTCCGTCAATCGATTACAAACTGTGATAACTAGAAAACAAATTCACAGATTTACTGCTAGCTTGGACTGTAGTTTCCTCCTGTTAAGACTAGGCTCAGGATTGTATTTCACTCAATTCCTGCAAATATAATGGCCATCATTGCGTAATTCTACTATAATGAATAGCTGTACCTGTTCTGAACACCGTTATTAAGACAAACATTGCGGATTAGTTTTAAACGTGGCATGCATCTTCCTCTTGTTAAGACTACGGATTTTACCGAATTATGCAAACAATATGGCGTGACTGTTTAATTGACAATACTGATAGCTGTATGTTTTGACAAAGCTATAATCTGAAAAAAAATTTACTGTTTACATTTCAATTGAGACTGAAGCTTTCTTCTTTTAAAACAAAGAACGAAAGTGAAAACTGCCGAATTCCCCAAAACAGTATGGCCGTAATTTTACCACATACACGTCGCTTCCGTACGTGCTATAGACTCAACCGTAACAAAAAAATTTAAAAACAAAATTCACGGATTAACTTCAGTCTATTATTTTGTCCTTGATAAGTCAACGAATTGCCCTGCATTAACACTATTCCCAAAAATACATGACCGGCATTTCGTAAATTTACAACTTCTATACTTGTATGCGTTGTAAACAGGATATCTTAAAAATAAATTTATGGATTACTTCCGAACTTGACGTATATTCCTCCTGTTTAGACGTTAGGATTGCATTTTACATCAATCCAAACCCAATATGACTGATATTGAACCAATTTGCAGGGTTTTTGTATGTGCTTTGAATTTGAGAACAAATTCTCCGATTAACTTTGCACTTCACCAACTTCTTAAAAAGAGATGACCGTCATTGGACAATTTGACAATATGATACTCTTTTCATTGTATAAGAATAAAGGATTTACCTTTTACGGAGTATTATCATCATCATGTTTTTTTGCATTCTTCCGCTGCTCAAAACTCATTTTCGATTGTTTGTTCTTCAGATATGCTAGCGGTTCCACTCCACATTTCAGCAATGGAGAACTGGGGTTTGATTATCTACAAAGAAGATTATATGCTTTATGATTCCGAAACAACGAACGAAGAGAGAAGAGAGCTTGTTGGAGATGTCATCGCTCATGAGATGACACATTTGGTAAAATTTATCAAATATATACTTGTAATGCCGTTTAGACTGTGAGCACTAATAAACACATTCTTTTTCTGGATAAATTTATCTCATAATTAGTTGTTTGGTGAATTAGCTCACAAAATTCACACTGTTTTTTAGTTTTTAGTATAAATGGCTCACGATTCACTGCATAATGGCATTTGTTGGAGGAAACAGCTACAATCCACTGTATTACTATACCCACGGCATATAATTCGTATGAATCTAGCTATCAGCACTGATTGTCTGTCCATCTGTTCCTCCCGTCAGTCTAACTATCTTGTCAACAAAACTCCTCCTAAAGTTTGAGTTGGATCTTAATCATATTAAACTGTTTTCATCATTATAAAGCTCTCATTATTGAGAATGTTTCCTTAGGAATAAAACTCTTGAAACTCTCAGTATGTTAGTTTTTTTGTCACAACAAATCGCTCCCAAAATAAATCCTAGTTGAGATAATATTTGTTCTGTCAAATAAAACGCTATGTTAAAATCACCGTTTCAGTTTCATTTCAACAAAATCACAAATTACATTAAACTTTGAGAGAATATCCAACGAAAATCGGCAAATACAGTTAGTTTTGTCCTAACAAAGAAAGACAAGCGCACTTCGAAAAGTGGCGCTTCCTCAGGGAGTTGGCAGTCAAACTTATGATCATCCAATCATGAGGTTAAAATATAAACTAATAGTTGAATATTCAACTATGTATATCTGAATAAAATTACATACTTTTTGTTTTTTATTGTGTTTTTTTTTTCTCTAAAAATCAGCATCATGTTTATTTTTTGGATGTGAACCTCTCGGATATAAAACTCTTAAAAAAAGTTTAAAGCTATAAACACAAATATTGGAGAGAATTGTGTTTCGTTTTTGTCGGATCAAATTCTCATAAGTTCATAGTTTGTTTACGTTTGGTGGATAGCAGCCACACAATTTCCACTATTTTGTCATAAAAATATAATAAGATGCAGACTATTTTAGTTTCTTATATAAAACTCTAAAAACATTAACCGTATTTTCGATTTAGGGATACCTCTTCTTAAAAATATATGAATAATTATTAATGTATAAATACTAGCTTACAGTCTGATTTTGGGTCAATATAAGTAGTTAAGTTAGACAGGGAAAACTCTCTTAAAAATATGAATTTATGGTTTAAGGGGAACAACTCTTTGTTTCGTTTTTGCGATAAAACAAAATTAATACTAATTCGCGATCTTTTTGTCTTTGGTATTAAACAAAAGATACTTCACACTATGTTTTAGTCTATTACTTTAAAACTCCTACAAAGCAAGTACTATTTACTCATTTTGAGTTGGATTTATTCAAAAGAAGTCTTTCAAAACAAATAATAATACACATTAGTTTATGGTCTATTGGGTAAAAAATCTCCCTAAAAGTAAAACTAGTTAACAGCTTTAAAACGGATTTATTCGGAGAAAACTCCCTTAAAACAAATAATACTTAAAGGAACGTTAGCTTTTCGTGTTCTTAAAGTGGGGGAATCAAACTTTCCCAAGTATATGCCATTTCCTCTTGTCATTTCTACAAATCACATAGTGAGAATGCATCCTATAGGGTTACAGCCGTATTGTTATAAATTGCAATGTAGTCTTGGTGACATATTGGATTTCTGTCTATTACATTTCTGTTATTCTTCAACAAACATAAACAAATGTGAATAATTTTTGTGTCTTTTAGAAAGTGAAGTTTAACAGTATTTTCGTTAATTTTGGGATAACACTTTCTTAGTTTGAACAGATTCTAGTTCAGAACTTGCAAAATTTTCTGAACTAGAATCTGTTCAAACTAAGAAAGTGTTATCCCAAAATAACGAAAATACTGATAAACAAATATGCTATCTATCTAAATGTGTGTTTGCGTATATGTATTTAAGTATGTTTATTTATCTACACCTTTTACGTTTATTGGACAATCACTGGTATTGTTGTCCATATTTTACTATAAATTTCACTTGTGATACACTCTCACTTTGTAACTAACTTTGTAACAATTGCATAAACGATATAAGCTATTAGCTTCCTGCCTATGAATAAAAGTCATGTTTAAGTCAATAAGCATGAAAACTATAATTTAACGCTGATCTATTGTCTCCTGTCATTTTCCCAGTGGTTTGGTGATCTGGTCTCACTGGATTGGTGGAGCCATGTATGGCTTAAGGAAGGATTTGCAACACTTGGAGAATATTTTGCCCTGGAGCCCACAGAGACCGATTCAATCCTAGTAAGACATGATCCACATTATAGAACACGGCAGCTACTCTAAACAATCTATTGATTTGATTCAGTAAGTCAAACCAGACGCGATTCACGTTACTGTGATGTCATCACTGCGTCCGACATTAATACTTTACAAATATATGACCCAAAATGGTGCATTTTGATCACCTGAAGTTTATTGACCGGCGTATGCACTCTATTCGCGCACTGTTAAATTGAAGGAATTTATATATATATGTATATATTTTTGGAAAGCTTTAATATTTAGGATAACATATATGCAAATATAGTGAAAATCAAATTTTAATCTCTAAAAATATATTGCAAAAATGAGTAAATGTCAAAATGGACTGCATTTTTATGGTTTATTTCTCGAAGTACAATAAAGATAAGATTCAAAAATAAGTTGACGGAGTAGAACAGTCCATTGAACTAGTAAACGGGACCTCATTTTTCTTATTAGAACGATCCCAATAGATTTTTTTGTCAATCCCACTTAGGAAAGCGTTAAAAAATGAAAAAAACAAATTGCAGCAAACACATAAAAAAAATTAAGGATGGTCGTCTAAAAAATGATACACATTTGACTAGATTGCATTGTGCTCTTTACAATTTGGTACACATTGAATTTCTAACCTGAATAGGTAGAATAGCTTACTACACCTTTGAAAATGAAGAGTCTGCATGCTTAAAACTGAAGTGCGAGAATTATGCATTACAATTTGCAACTTGAATATATTATCATGGGAAGACAAAATTATCGGCTCTAATTAAATTGTTTGTAATTAGAATTTCGAATTATTTTTTTACCATCATATATCTTGAATACCTGACTTTTAATCCAAGCAAAAAGCAAATTTGATTCACTTGAGCCCAAGGGGTCCAGCAAGACGGTAATGAGTCCTGATATCATGCAAGTTTGTTGTCACCTTTGATGTGTAATCGACTTTCTGGTTTGCTGCTTTTTGTACAAGGATAAGAATAGTAATATATATAGTAAGTTTTGACCCTTGCAATACTAAGATTACACACGAATTTTAAAGTCATTTAATAAGTCAGCTTCTATGCGATTCTGAACACTGTCCATTCATTTAGAACACGTTTTTTATAACATCTGATTACAGTCTGACTCTTCTGGGTATTTCCCTATTAGGCACGGTGTTAAACCCAAATCAAACAAACAATCCGACAGAGCAACTGTACCCATATGTTCGAATCCAGTCAGAAACCAACACAACTGCAGTTCTTTGCAATACAATTGTAACACGTTTAGCTGGCCCGTGGCGGTGGTTTAGCATTTCGCCTGTGGGGTTATACAAATAGTCTACGATGTGTGCACACGGGTTACAATCGATCTGTCCCATATGTTGAGTATGTGAGGCTCCCATATTTGCTGGATTTATAAAAAAATAAAAGAAAATTGTTCCCTCTTTTTCCAATTTATTTAAGCCAAGAATATTGAGGGGTAGACAAGCGTTGCCCTATAAGCGAATGAGACTTGAGTATGATGTTAAACCGTATCAAGCTAACAAACAGCTTATTAACTATGATATTCAATTTATCACGCCAATTTATAAAAATGGTGTTTGTAACTAATGTTTATCAAGTTTATTACTCTTTTGTTAGATACAATTGAAGACAAAATTTAATAATGATGAATACAAACTAGTTGAATTTGCAGCTTTATTTTTACTTTCATAAAGTAGTGATACCCTCTGTCTAAATGTGTGACGGTTTTTACTGAAGTTCGTCGTTGGACGGAAGATCTACCCACACACACACACTTCAAATACTCATCCACTGTTAAGGTAGATATCTGAAATGTTTATCTCGTAACAGAAAGTAAAATTTCACCACTCTCTAAGGGGTATATACATTAAAATATTTTCAGCATGACGACTTTCTCAGAAAGGTTGTCGATGCAGCAATGACTCAAGATGGGACAGTGTCATCGCGTTTTCCTTTGTCAAGTTCCGTGACTTTAGACCCTTGGAGTAAATTTGCTGGCCTTTCGTATAAGAAGGTAAGTTTTTCTGCCAGCGATGTGGTGAAATTGGATTCACCTGTAGAATTTTCACAACCAATTGATCTGTTTCGATTGGATATTGCTCGAGAGAATTCAGGTAATCATATACAATATTTATGCTAATGTTTTGCCGTTGTCCAAATTTCAAATATGGCCAGTGTCATTCACATACACAAGAAAAACTAAAATTATGTACAATATCATGATTAATTGCTTTCCTGTCTTCTTATAATGAAACTGGTGATTGGAAGGAGTTTCCCATTGCCCTGGTGCCTTTAGAGCTAAAAGGGAATAAGAAGTGGATTCGTTTGAGATGTCCTGGTATTGCGTCCCGTGATTGTCCCACGGCGTTAAACACTCATCAAACAAAAGAAACAAACACAGTTTAAACTGATACCAATTAAACCTGTTCAATTCATTTTTTACAGGGAGCATCTGTACTTAATATGATTAAGAGTGTTTTAGGAGCAGATACCTTTAAGCGAGGTATTCAGGTGTGTACATAATTGTTATTATAATGCTTTATTTATTTACAGATGATTTAATCCAGTTACATGAACTATAGCAATATTGTCTCTATAACATAATTAAAACATAAAAAATATAGCGTATTTCAAATTATTTTATCAATCAAAGCGTACAACATTGATATGGATGAGCAACAAAATGTACATAATGTAATGAAGTACAACAGCTCAGATTAGTGTAAAATAACATAAATGCAACTCAGAATATTGAAGTCAGTTTTGCTATTAAAAATTTCGGCTTATCTATATGTTGCCATCATCAGCTTTAATATTTGGAGTTGTATTTATTTTAATTTTTACATAATGTAGTGACGTAATACAGATATTTCTGAAGTGAAAATCTATATTATTTGGTGAAAAATTCGGTTTGTCTCAACAGAATCATCAAAAGAACTCATCAAATCCTCACTTTTTTAGTTTGGAAAAGGAATGCCGTGGAAGGCTTCCCATTTATTGATTTGATTAATAAAATTAAACATTAAACGCATGATTTATTGCTGCGGCTTTACAAGTCATTTATTGAATCGGAAATGAGTGTCCCTTGTCCAAACTCTGCCGATCTTTAAGAGCCGTATTTTGTGGTGGCGTTGGGCGCAGCTACAAGGATGGAAGGGATGCCAGTGGTGTTGAGGTTGTTATCTTGTTCTGATGGGTCGGTACCCCGTCATATGACTCATATCAGTGAAATAGCATTACGTATACAGCGTTAAACCCCATCAAACGAACAAATATACCTCTTCTGTTCCTTGCTGTCCACCACTATTATAGACTTAGAAATGCTAGTCGTCGTCCGTCCGCCCGTCCTTCCGTCCGTCCTCCCGTCGCAAATGTTTGTGAACACGCCAACTTGAAAACAATTTTTTCGATTAACTTCAAATTTTGCATATAGCTTTCTCTTAGACAACGGATGTATTGCATTTCACCAAATTCCGCTAAACGAAATGGCCGTTATTACATAATTTTAGCATATTCATGCATGTACATGTATGTGTTGTGACACGATAAGTAGAGAATAAATTCCCGGATAAACTTCAGACTTGGCTGGTAGCTTCTTCCATTTAAGGCGTCGGATGGTATTGCATTTCACCAAACTCCATTAAACAAAATGGCCATTATTACATAATTTTAGCATATTCATGTGTTTACATGTTGTGAACACAATAAGTAGAGAATACATTCACGGTTATCAAACTTTGTATGTAACTTCCTCTTGTTAAGACGGCAAATATGATTACATTTAAATAAATTCCGTAGAACAAAATGGCCGTTATTACATAATTTTAGCATATTTATGTCTTTACATGTTGTGAACACAATCAGTAGAGATTAAATTCACGGATTAACTTCAAACTTGGTATGTAACTTCCTCTTGTTAAGACAGCTAAAATGATTGCATTTTAATAAATTCCTTAAAACAAAATTGGTTTTATTACATAATTTTAGAACGTTCATGCCTGCATGTGTTGTGAGCACAATACGTAGAGAATAAATTCACTGATTAACTTTAGGCTTTGAAGATAGCTTTCTGCTTTGAAGATAATAAATCAAACTAAATTTTAATAAGTTCCGTAAAACAAGATTGCCGTCATTGCAGTATTTTACAACATTCATACTGTATATGTTGTGAACACTAACTCTGTATAAAATTAACAGATTAACTTGAAACTTGAAATATAGTCTCATTTTATTACAACAACAGATAGGATTGAATTTTTTCAAATTCCGTAAAACAAAATGGTCCGTAATGTATCACGACTGAACATGATTATTCGTAGATCAAATTCACAGATAAACTTGAAACCTGGAAGTAAGCCTTCCTACTACTATTAAGACATAGGATACGATTGCATTTCATCAAATTGCACAAAGCAATATGGTCCGCATTGCATAATTTTTCAATATTAACCCCTACATGATAACTTA
>JARFOD010089012.1:0-18137 GCA_031763545.1 Mopalia muscosa | reverse complement strand
AAATTCACTGTGTAATGCTCTCTATTTAATTGAGCTTTATAATACAGTTTATTATTTAATAAACATGGATTATGACACTGTAGAAAAGTTTCCGCAATGGGCTTTCTGTCTAGACTATCGGAAGTGCTGCATCGTAATTCCGAGAAAGTGTTAGTCCCCCCAAAATAGAAAGTACGCTCAATAGTCACTGACAAACATTATTTAATCTTCTGGAGATTTAATTTCTAATCTTTGTAAATTAATATTGCGCCGTGTTGTCTAATGTTGGTCATGTCGGTTAAGCCCCACTCACATCAGCAATAGCGCTAACAGTTTCAACAGTTTTTTGTTTGTTTGTTTTTTGTTGTTTTTTTTTTTGGGGGGGGGGGGGGGGGGGGGGGGTTATGGCAACCAGCAGGTCAGGTTTGCCGTTTACATTTTTTTTAGGTTATATTTTTTTTAAGACATGCCTGAAATACTGATTTACTATATTGCCATACCGTTGAAATCTGAATTTCAATTTATTGCACGTAATACTTGAGGAATATAGCACTTGGGGAATGTGGTAGAATACCCATTGTTTGTATTAATTAAATTACTCGAATGGTTATTTCTGTTGAATTATGCAAACTACTAGTAAATGGTCATATATACTCGATAACCGTTTATTGGTTCTAACTTAATACTCTTCTAACAGTCCCCAGTTTCTGGAATATTCCGCAAACCTTGCAATTTGTGTAACGCCGGTTCGGTTGGAATTTGGTTGAAGGAGATTAATTCGACATCCATCAGTATTTTGGTGACGTCTGTCAGGAAGTCTATGAAGTAATTGTGGCAGTTTGATTGGTTTAGACTGGCTAAGTATTTTCAGTTGATACAAATCTACACTGTCTAAATCAAAACTGTTGTGACGCTTGTCCAGAAAAACAGACAGCTCAGTGGACTTTCGCGCGGTTAATATTGACAGTTTGAGGGGCAACCCTACGCGAGTTCATCACCCACGTTTTCTCACCAACTCCGTTCTATATTGAGCTTGTCTAGTTGATTTAACTAGTATCCGATTCTCCGTGTAGTTAATAAAATCTCGTGTTACCATAGGGTATGTCTTTGGGTTATATTTTGGTACTAAGAAAGCGTTTTATAAAAATATTTGATTCAGTAACAACTGTTAAATTTTCGGTCAAATTACGGACCGTTGATTACATTTTTGTTTGCTGCAGGGTGCCCTGGTTCCCTTTGAGCAATAAGCCAAAATAAAGCCTGTATGTTGTGGTATCTTTGTTTTGGCATCTAATGAATGTCTTAGTCGCCAAGGTTTGTTTATTTTACTCGTCGGTCTAGCACCTGGGCTAAGGAATACTTATTATGGCTTCTGTTCTGAGCATAGCCAAGATGTTCTTACGAATCACGAGACAGCCATTAGGTTTCAACTAAAACAGAATATTTAATTTGTTGTGATCTTGTGACTATTAAAGAAATAATGTTCCAGCCTTTGCTGTCTATGGCGAATTTTATTGCTTTTCTACTATTCACAAAATGATTTACTATATACTGATTTGTTCATGGATTAATTTTTGTCTTGAAACTTTAACTCAGAGCATAAGGGCCCTGTGGTGGAACAGTTTGGCAGTGAGTTGGCATAGTCCTATTTGTCTTCCGACACGCGCTCGCAACATTCTAATCGGACGAGTCCAAAAGGAATGTCATTGGATTGTTTTGATTCCGTTACATGCAGCAGGCAAAAGGCGACAGGGATTGTTCATTTATATATTTTAACAGGTTTGGTGTGAGTTTATGATATGTAAAAAATTATATACTTTATAAATAAACAATCATCCCAACTTTGAATTCAATGTTGTTGTCGTCTAGATGCTTCTTCAACAACAAAACAACAAAAACATCAAACAAACGCCCCAAAAACCTCTCATCACGATGTATGTAAATGATGGCGCTAAAAATTAACTCATATGACCAAAGCTGTCGTGTGACATTGTGTCAATTCATTTGGTATGTATTGCCGAAACGCACAGCGGTAATTCAATGTTATATATTACACTGTTGTCATAATGAAATATATCTTAGCACGACATTAAACAACAATCGGATCTACGACTGTCGAGCTGATTTCTTGCAAGAGCCAACACGCAGTAAACGTTCGATGGATGAAAAGCCGACAAGGAATCAGAATCTAGCCGTCACTTTCACGATGGTAGGTTGTGAGACACGATTCTGTACAAACTATTAAATACGAAATCATTTGAAACTTGTTACTAGAGCGTTTCAAAAGGATGTTGAGGCCCGAGGGTAAAGCAATGTGTTAGAGCCACAAACCAATTAAAATAACCAGAATTTTCTCTAAATTTACCTTTCGAACTAGAAACCTTTTACACCACGGATCCCCCGGGCAACCTTTCACTGTATTAATAATATGCCTATAAAAGTGTCATCTGTAATGGAAATAAATATGGAAGACCTATATAAACATGGGCTGTTATTCATGCATGCGTCTGAAAGAATTAGCTGTCAACACTAGCGATAACATTTGACCTGTGTTGACATGTTAGATAATCTTCTGTCCTAACATCATCACGTTGATTGTGTGGCAAAGAATGCCTGATTCATTCACAGTACAGATAAAATCGAAGAGGATTCTAAAAATAGTCTATCGGGATTATTAACTATAAGAAAAATTTCTTCAACACTATTTCAGTTATGATTTTATCAGCTTGTAATTTGCAAGATTCAAATCAATTTAAATATAATTACCGTAACAATAATTATATGCCATTAATAATA
Organism: Mopalia muscosa; assembly: GCA_031763545.1. NCBI lineage: Eukaryota > Metazoa > Mollusca > Polyplacophora > Chitonida > Mopaliidae > Mopalia > Mopalia muscosa. Next base: position 15,362 of record JARFOD010089012.1, on the reverse strand, counting down.
AAGCACGGTTATCAAGGTTATACTCCTGTGTATCTAAATGTCGACCATGACGAGGAGATAACTGCCAACGTAGAGACACTTAAAACAAGTTTCGAACAGAAGCCTCTCTTATCTCACCTTTGTTCAAACATTTCAACATTTTGTCAGTATAAAGAAATCTGTATTCAACAATCGGATGCAGGGTCAGCGATATGACCTTTGTAGTCAGGATTTTATAAATCAGGGTGAACGTCAAGTGAGTAATCCTGACCATTTTTTCTTTTAAATGGATAATCCTACTTGACCGGGAACCCTTGTTAATTTCAACAAAATACACATGAATTCAGGGTATGAAATGTTTTTCACTAATGAGCAAAATAGGAACATGAAGCCCTTTGAAATATTGATAAAACACCCTATTGTATAGGCGTTATTTGGATGCCATATCTACCTTAAACCTTAACATTACAATGTGACCTACTTTCAAATGCTTCACGCTAAACTCTTTCATCCTTCACGAACCTACACGGGGATCAATACATCCCAAATAATAAGGCTTCACAGTTATTGATTGCTTAGAGAAACACTTATTTGAGCTCTAATTGGTTACAACTTGTGTCACGGATAGCTGAACACTTCTCCTTTCCTTGTCATTTGGTTATAGAGAAATCTGAAATTATGTCAATTAAAAAGAAAACAAAAATAAACGAGAGAAATTGACTGGATTAAGATCTATTTGGTGTCAACTTGGGTAGGATAAAGGCTTTAGAAATTTCCTAATCCCTTTCAATTCAAATCTCATCAGACTGCTAAAACCCCAGACGTCTAGACCTCCCTTACAAATCTCGGGTGGTTTGAGGGATTTTCATGTTGCCCTGGTGCTCTCAGAGCTAAAGGAGTACAGGAAGCCGATCTGTTCGTGGTGTATGTATTGTGTTCTGTTGTTGTCATGTCTTGTCTTTGTTTGTTGCCAGTGGTGTCGAAGGTGGTTTCCTTCACCCATGGGGCTGACACGTCGTCATATGAACGAAATACCTTTGAGTACGGCGTCAAACCCCAATCAAAGAAATGAACAATCCCTTATAAATCCCTTCACTCTGAGAAATAACGCTTCATTGATGTTTAAAGATGGAAAATATGGAATCTTCTGTACGGAACAATTACGGCAAATACGATTCCTTTTAAAATGATGCCACCATCTATATGGAACCATTACGACAAAATGGTTCTTTGATATAATAAGAATGGGAGAAATAGCTGCTACAGAACCATAAAGGGTTCCACCCGTGAGAGCCATGAATGAAGAATATTTAAACTTTCCATTCGAGCCATATTTTTCTAAGAGGGTATTATAGTTTACAATGGAAACAAAAATCTAAACTACCTGAATTACACATAATTGCTATGAATGTCAGTTGAGCGGTTCAGGATGTTGTTTATCTCACCAGTTTGGATTGAGCGGATTATTTTGGTACCAATTGATAATATATGTGTGCTGACAATGACCTTACGTTTTCCTCGTATTTTAATTGTTATTGCCTTCTATCAAGATGTCAAGATGTTACCATAGCTAATCAGAAACTTGTCTCTGTGAGTTTGTCCAAGGCATAAGACGCTTCGTCCATCCTGTGTCAGTTTGAGGATTTTTTTTAGAAAAACATATATAAATACAACCGTGTATTAAGACTGGCCTGCGACAATTTAACCAGGCCAATAGTAAGCTCCGTGTTGCTCAACCAGGCCAATAGTAAGCTCCGTGTTGCGCAACCAGGCCAATAGTAAGCTCCGTGTTGCGCAACCAGGCCAATAGTAAGCTCCTTGTTACGCAGTCTCGCGAACAAGTCTCTTCTCGCGTTAACTTCGACCAATGCTGAGAGTTTGGTTAACGCGAAACTCCCTGGAGCGCCCACTCTTTATTAAAAACTGAACACAATAAGCTACTATAGGCTGTGAATATTAACAATTATAGTACACTGCCGTCAAGTAGTAAACACTCATATATCCTTCCATTATCAATATATTTTAATAAAGTTTAAATCTGTTGTCAGATATTCACGTGCACTACAGTAGCTAAGAGTAAAAGAATCGAAGAACGAAACAGTAGATTTGGCTCCATCTAGCTTACTAACTTACTTATTTAAATTATTGGCGTGTCCATTCAGGGAATGATTTACGTCATGACTTTATCAAAGGGTCCGTCTAGGTTTAATGGCAGGCACTGTGCCAAAATATGACTATTTTATATCTCGACAGACCTCTTTCCTCACTTAGATTACACGACAGACATTTGCTCTTTAAAAAGTATTTAATTTACATTAAAAAACATCTATATGAATGTAGCAGATCAACGTAATCCCTGATCTTCTGGTTGTCTTAGTTATTTATTGTCAACCATGTGACGTCTTTAAGGCGTTCCGATTTTCTCATCTATAATAAATTCTAACTTTTGCATGTTTCATTATCTTATTATTAGGTCAATTTTGTATCACCGGTTCTTACTCCTATATTGCCAGAAGTTATTAACTGTAAAGGACATCGCAAACCGTAAGGGAACCCAATGAATGGATCTTGGGTCACTGGGCAGTCCTGAAGCTTTCAGCAATTCAGAAAACTTAATAGTTTGTTTTCAACAACAAGCATACTATTTGGAGTTGGGCGCACAATTAGTGGCCTTTTTCTCGCACTTTCTCGCGTTTTGAACCAAGTACAGGCAGTCAGTCAACGTGTTATTTTTAACGTGACGTCATGTAGTGCTTATAATTATTGATAATAAAGCAAAAAGTGCACTTAATGAACGAGTAAAAGCAGGTTAAGCTTAATGCCACCATAACCAAAGAAAGTAGGTTAGGAGGGCTGTAATATAATCCCACCCAAACAAAACCAGCCCGGCATTGACATTTACTAATTTGACTAACTAACTAGGACAGTCTGACTATTGTCTGTTATCCCAATCCCATAAACATGTGTCTTGTAAAATATACAACCATCAAACATAGAATTCCGAGTGACTGAGTGGTCTAGGCGGCCGGCATTTACTGCTGGCGATTTGGTGCCTTACTTCGACGGTCGTTGGTTCGATTCCCGGATGTGGTTTCAACCTGCAAAAATTTTCTGAACTATAATGTGTTCAAACTAAGAAAGTGTTATCCATAAATAGCGAAAATACTATACAAACATCGTATTTAAATTGCTCCAATTCTTGTGTCCAGTTCGTATTTGTTTATCTATTGGTTTTGTTTAATACGTATTTCATAAGCGATCTCATATGATCACTTTGATTCCCGCCATGGAACACATATTTCTGTCCATTTAACCAGTTAATTTAATTTAGATTAAAAATGGATTAGAATTCCAGATAGCTATAATACCGTATGTATGGCTTTGTCTCACCATTTTTCGCACTGACACTGGGATGTCGATTAGTTAAAACCAATAAATCATATCATTTTCTCCCAGAGAGAAATTATCAATAAATCATCATCTCGATATTAAGGTGTACCATTGGCTTGACTATCATTTGTTCTAGACAAAACATCGCGTGGCGTAAAAAATAACTCGTTGGCTGACTGCTTGTACATGATAAGTAACACGAGAAAATACGTGAAAATCCGATCGTTCACCGAACTCCATCTCGAGTTGTAGGCCTTTATCATAAAGCTATGATAAAGTCATATATCTCTATAGACGTGAACTTGTAAGATTGAAACGGGCAACTTTCCTGGTTAATAGGGCTATCCTTTTACACCATTGCCAAGTTATACCGGATGGTCTGCTTGACCCATTGTATGCCGGCAAATCAGTGAAAGAATTTACAGTAAAGTACAGTGTAAAAACAAACAAACAAACAACACTTCCCTTTGGGGCGGGCGATTGCCGAGTAGAGAGCTAAGGGGAAAGATTAAGCCGGTCTGTTCGTGATGAATTTGTAGTATTGTGCCACTCATTGTCCTATATATGACAGGCTTTGTATGTTGGTTGCGAGTGGCGCCAAGGCGAGTTTCCTTTAGACTTTGGGTTGGCACGCTATCTTTTGGTGAAAAACCCCTATATCAACGAGTATGCACCCTTGTGGGATATACTTTTCTTAGTCTAGGTAAGAGTGCAAATAGAGGTATCTTCACAGCTTTCAGAAGGTGGGACCGAAGGAACAAAATTGAAGCCCTTCAGCGTAGAGAAAAATCAAATCCTGGACTCCGATTGGTTAGACGAAGACCTAATTCTTGATTTGCGCTCCATTTAGCAGACACATAAAGTATATCCTCTTTCGAGACGGTATCAATTTCCCCATGCAATGCTCCCATTACTTAAGCTCCCTTTCTCCAGACATGTAACTCTACCTTATGTGTGCTTTAAACTATCTCACTATTGCTATGCCATTAGCTTTAACGTGTATTTGTATTAAGTAGTTAAAACGCCATGTCGGTAAGTTTAAGCACTTATCCACTAACCGAAACTGATCAAAACTAATTTGTCATCAGACACTGTAGCTCGTTTTCAATCGTCGGTACTAGTGATGAGCGTAAGTAGTCACGTCATTTAAATGATTTTTATAACAATTTATTTTTTATTGGAAACATGGTCGTATTCCGCCTTCCATTCTTGACGAATCAAATCATTTTCTCTAGCATCGAGACAAGACGCTGGCCAGGCTATTTTGAATAAAACAACTTTAAACGAGGGAGTTTTCTAGTGAACGTGTATATATTTTTGGTTCACAAGTTTACGTTAGATGCAAAGTTCCCTCATATACACTTTATTAAGAGAATCAAAGTTAACGGGCACTAACCGGCTCTCATCGGTTTGATATGCTGGACTTGTTGACACATTGTAAACGCCAAACGAGACTTAAAGTCGTGATTTAGTCTTATTATATGAAGATATGGTTCAAGTCACACCGTTTTTCACTCCACTTTTGGGAGAATATGAGACTGTGGACTTTGATTCTCGGTTAGCAGAAGGGTCTGTAACTTTTTAGGCATGTTTCCTTTCTAAAAGGATACGGAATTTATTCGATTGGGATATGAAACCTGTTTTAAGCCGGTAAGTTGACATAATTGAAGATCTGAGCGATCCATCGAGATCCGATGATGGTAATTGCACAGTTTGAGACGTTTAAATGCTTTAACTAGTTTCCACGTGTATTTTTATTCCTGTATACGAGGTTCTCTTGTTATGGGCAACATTTCTTGGTTATAATTATGCTACACGCCTTATCGTCTCTGAAATTCCCCTAAACTCGACGTAATACACCCTTGTATCAGCTGCTTTGCTTAAATTGATTTTTTTTTTAAATTACGTGTTCGAAAACTGCACTAGTGTTAAAATCATACCGCGAACGTTTTCGCTAATTTTAGTTTCTATGTTTTAATCATTCCAGCCTGAAGTACAACCACACAAAGAGGCCGGCCTATCCGTCATGTAAGGTATACGAGAATTTTTAGGTTGGGTTAGTTTTAATACTAAACATAACCCTAAAACTGACACTGACATTCACATCATATCTTACATGACGGACTGACCTGCATGTTTCTGAACATTTTTTTAACATAACGTACTAGTCTATGTTACTACTTGACAGTATAACTAAAGATGACGGTTGAACAACCTACCCGCGTTTCGGCCTTGAACAACACCCTCAAAAACACGCGGTTGTCTGTCATTCCACGTCTCCGTCGTAAGATATCGAAATAAATTGATTAAGAGGTTGTGTAATGGGTACGTTTGTTTTAGCTGTTAACTGTTTTAAACACCAGCTAGTGTATTTTGTTTGACTGAAAAAGCTGTGTGTTTATTGGGAGCAGTTTACCGCTAGATGCTTAATATGGGGCTCTTTGTTTCAGGTGCCTATTGAGCTGTCAGAAGTGGGATAAGTATCATCACTGCGAAAGATTCTCTTCATTCCTGCCCAGACTGGCTTATCGCAGAATACCGTTCCTTGGCCGATAAGACCGATTGTGTAATGTTATTGATAACACGACATATGATGGCACTCATGCTCTTTTTATTGGAAACCACTATCGAGTGATTGGCGAAAAACACAGGGACTTCGCTAGACACTGAGCAATAAATTGATGGTCGCGTTACTGTACGCACAACGGTCTTATTGTATACAGCCCCATTCCAGAGAGTTCAACTCGCGTTTTGTATCTCTACGGCTCAATTACTTTCCGTTATTATGGGGCTTATCTTATCGCTAACATTTCCATGTGAAAACCAAGAATCTTTCTGACTGCCAGCTACAAGATGTTCAGAGAATTTAACTTTACCGCTCTCGTCAAGGATATACCAGAATAGACTTACGACGCAATACACAATTGTGACTCTTTCTGTGAAGTTGGAATGTGAGGAAAAAGTATAGTTTGGTTGATGCGGATGCTTTATAAAAGAATATTTATAAAAGAATATTTGACTAACTTAAATAATCGTGAATAAATAAGATGGAGGTTTGGAACTATTTATGGATCACAGTTGTAGCAGTGCTTTCTTCAAATCTTGTGAATATGGTAAGTACGTAAAAATATTGATTTTAACTGGACATCTTTGTTGTTGATTAGGGACTTATTCTCTGCTCAGTGTATTGTTGACGGGGAAATTACAGCATTTTTCGTGAATGGTAATCGCCTTACGTTTACTGTCTCTTTACTTTTCTCTTCATTCCTTCTTTGATCTTCTTTGGTAAGTAAGCATAGTTGGCCAAATATACTAATATAAGGACTTTCTGTGAATGTTGTATACGTCTCTCCACTCCATCAACTTTATATATGACTGTATTGGGACCTATGTATTATGTATGTTTAAAATCTACCCCCACCGCCCCCACACACACCCTCGTTTTTCTACAAATTTCCTTTGACAAGGCCTATGCAATGTGGGAATTTAAAGAAGATGAACTTTGTAAATGGCCTATAGAGTATAACGTGTGTAAAACTACTGAAAGAAAGCCAGCCACCAAAGCGCTTTCTGGGAAACTTTTATATATATTTCTATTTTATTGTGGACGGGAGATTTTCGTTTTTTTCACAACGGCTATCGCCTTTACAGGTCTATGATCGTCTCACTCTTTATTTGTATAGTAATATTAATATAAGAATAAGAAAAATTAATTCGGACAGAACACGCGCTGTGGTTTTAATGAAGGCGTGTTTCCAAACATAGAAACAACAACGTTCTATAGTTATACTAATCTGTACATAATGACAAGATATGTGAAGTGATTCATTTTTAAATATCCCTTTATTGTTTCAACCGACAGTCGCAGTCACAAAACGAAATCGAAGCCACTAATATACCACAACCAGTGACCAGTCCTCCATATTTTTGTATACTAATTACAGTTTCCCCCAATCAAGGTGAAACTGGTTTGTTGCTGTACATCTAACAAACACAACTTTTTTTATTTTACAGTTATGCCATCATTGAATATAGTTCTTATATAGAACATGAGATAGTTCATCTGTTTAAATTAATCTACACCCCGGTGCCATTGTGGTTAATGTTTAAAAATATGTGTTATTATATTTCTCAAAGCTATCACAATGGCACATGGATGTGGATTTATTCCAATAGATGATATGCGTTATGATATATATAGAATTCGATTATCAGCCTGAGGATACGTATTTACACAATGTGATTGCTGTGGAACTAATGACCGTCTCTCCAGATGCCTATAGCTTACCCATAACAACTCTACATTAAGATCTCTTCATGAACCTATTGCGACCATTAGATGGTTTTTATTAGTCGACATCCCTGTGCCATTAAATTATTCGTTGGGATAATCTAAAATATATGTGCCTCTATGGATTACTAAAATAATTACATCAATAGTCTCCTTAAATCTATTATTGAAATTAACTGCGATATAAGAAATCGTTTCAATCATTTAATGTATCTGTAAATTATATGAGTGCGATGTTATTTTGCGCCTGTGCGAGACATTGCTTGTTTGATTGCTTATTGTTTACCATCCTACTGAAATTTATTTGACTGACATGACGGCGTGCCATGCATGCCCAGTGGGGAAGGTAATCAACCTTGGCACCACTGGCAACAAAGACAAGACGGGACAAATACTGAACAACCACATGGGTCATAGAAAGACATGACGACTGATATGGATGTTCAACTTCTTGATATAATTGACAGAATGTTAATCACTATATGTATATATTAATTAGACATATAATAGCTTCACTAGGATCACTTCAGTTCTTCGGAAGAAATTGAACATCCATATGAACATCCATATCAGTCGTCATGTCTTTCTAATTTACCAACTTCTAAATGCCGCTCAAACAAGACACATGGGTCATGACGTATACAAATACACCACAAACAGATCGGCTTCATGTTGCCCCTAACGGAGACCACAACTTCTAAAGTGTCCCAACTATCCCAACTCTCCGCCTATGCGCCATAAAAGAACGATAAGCAATACGAACTACTTTCTTCAACGATTGTTGCTTTTTTTTGTTGTTTATGAATGCATTTTGGTTTTGTTCTGTGTGTTGAGTGAGTTCCCCTTTGCCTCAATGGGATGACACCCGTCGTTATATTGAAATATCATTGAGTGCGGCGTTAAACCCAATCAAACAGTAATGGAATGTCGTTCTGACCTTTAGAAATAAGCGTACGCTACCATAATTCTGCACTTGTAAAAATTGTATTGATTGGAACCATTTCGTTTTCTCCCTTGAACACTTATGGGTTAGGTCGACCGGTAAAACGACCATTTGACGCCCATTTTCACGTCAAAATCAATCATTTCTCATCAGTATACTCTACTCTCTTGGTAAAACTGAATTATCTTCCCGATTTGAGAACCATATTTGGTGGTACATGCCTGGGTATCTTCCGGTTGCGTACCGATCCGCGGTTCAACGAACAGAACATGATGTTTGTTGGCGAGGTAAGCGACCATAAAGATTCAATATAATTTCATTACCAAAGGTTTTATTCGTTTGGGAGTCGTATTATATTAACTGTACATACAATTCAATAGGATAGGTATTCGCATCTATCGAAGCTTGGGATTATATCTGTGGAAAGTGTGAGAGGTCCATTCCAGTCCCAGTTGTTGCACATATAGCTTCTGATTTGCACATACTTAGGGATATGACAGCGACGATAACCGTTAGCACTTCTTTCTGTAGCCTTTTACACTTTTGCACCACACTGTAACCTGATATGTCATCTCGTACATTTAATGGGGTCAATCGAATGGTATGTGCGGTATGCATAGATCAACGATCTTCATCAAATAAATATTTTTTTTATCACGGTGTTAGTATATGTAGCGCTTAAATCAATTAGTGAACACAGACAACTAAATACACTTCTTCACCTCCGGGATTAGTATCGTCATCAGTCCATCACATAAGCAAAATAGATTAAGTGCTCTCTATACGGCCCTTCGGTTCAGCGGATCAACTTTTATATCAAAATCATTTCAATTGTAGAATACATCAGTTTAGAATTTGCCGTAGGCGGTCAATTGTATCAAGCTTAAAACTAGCACATGAGCAACCTGAACACATAAATCAACTGGTTCCTAAACTACCTAATAAAACTACGCCTTACTATCATAATAAATACTATTGGCTCCTCTTTGTGCGTGAGCGTATTTAATGAGACATTACATAATGGATCAGTGGCCAAGGACTGCTTTTACAGATGACAAGGATAGTAGATATGGTATTACAAGGCGACTGCAGATGATGTTGTAAATGATAAGAACATTGTGATATGACTTACATCTAATATAATAGATCTTTTATGAACGTTTAGTATGACATAAATAATTAAGTAGTTTTGTTTTGTGTATTTGTACTCCATGCTTGCTTACTTTAAAAACGAACCAGAATAATATAACTTATCCTTTTTTTTTTTTGCTATCCCTTGAAAAAAAATTTTTTGTTATTAATTTGTTTGCATTGTGTGGCGTTTCAATGTGTACTTCCTCGCATGGTTATAAAACAAATTTTGTAATGGTAGTGTTCTGTCTATCTAAAAGGCTTTTTATAATTTTGTCCCGTTGGACTTGGTTGTAAAGCTCATAGCGTTACATATAACTGACAGCATGCTACTACTGGCATACATTAACCGTTGTTTTATTAAAATTTGTTTTCAACAAAGAAACACTTTCAATTGGCACAAATATATTTTCATCAATTGTAATCAATTAACTGTTTACAGGTGGGTACAATAATTCTCCTAAAATAAACCATTTACTCATTTAAGAAAAGGAGGGAGGGTGGTGAATTTCTTTTTATTTTCGTTTATTATTTTTGCCTCACTCAATTTCTCATAAACAAAATCTTTGAATCCGGACGAAAAATTAGACAAAGATTATATGCACTGCTTAACCGGATTTTGGAGCAATTGTTTAATTCGCACCAAGGACCCGGTGACTCAAAACTAGATTCGTAAGTCCATTTGTGTTTAAATGAATACCAACAGATTACAATCTATGTCTTCCTATGTGTTAAGTGAACTACTTGCAATGTAAACATTGATGTTGTTTTACATAGTATATTGGATCATTCGCATTTGAAAGGATAATAAGAAAACTGAAATATGAAAAAGACATTTAAATCATAACTTAAATTTCTGAAAACGTCTGTCTTCAACATTTTAATGCAGCTAACAGCTTGCTCGTGTCCCAGTGATCTTTGTTTTGTGTTCCAACAGGAAGCAGTGTTGGTTAATTTGCCAAACTGTAAACCCGTGTATCATCATATATAGAAAACCGTGTCCTCGTAGTAAAACAAATTTGGAAGCAAACACCTACAGCTAACCGCAATGGGCGAAGCACAGCCTTTTCTCTCCCATAAACGGATATACAGTAGGCAAACAAGCGAAACTAACCCCTTTAATTGTGTAGTCACCTTAAAAAAATATGGATTTTTATTAGCGATAAATCGGATACGATCTTCGCTTAAGTGTAGTAGTCGTCAATAAAGAGGTAAGAACAATTCAACCGATTCATGTATTCAGCCCACCACATCCACATTGATTCTGTCACCACCGAAATAGGTACACCATGTCGTAGAATACTCTGCACGCGATTCTCCCGAAATAAGTCAAGAGAAACATTGTGATTTACTTGTTTCCGGTCACATTCCATTACCCCCACACTTGTACCGTTATCATTCATATTCTTAACCCAGATCATGTTCTAAACAAGTACTGCGAGTTGCGTGTATATATGCTCTTAAAAACACTAAATTGCGGCAATGACTCTAGTAGTGATGCGCGATAGAGTGGTCGAGAGGACACGCTTCCCGTCCCCATATCTGCTTCAAGTACATTTGCGGCAGGGGGTTGATTTTTACCGACGGTATGTGGCGAGTTACAATGCCAGCGACCGACCGAACATCTTGAGTTTCCCCGCACCATTTAGGAAGCCAATTACATGTTGTAGTTGCTATTTACTCTTGGTCTTATATAAAAAAAATTATAAAAAAATCAATAAACAAACCATCTTCAAATCATGCCCTGCGCCAAATGTTCTTGGCTCCAATGTCGTTAGACCTGATATATTTCCCACAAAGTTAAATTTTAGAAGTACCATACGATTAGGCTTTGTATAAAAAGATCTATATTTCATAGAGAAGTGAATTAACAGGCACAAATAAATACATCTCCTGTAGATATATTTCATTGCAGACTTGTAAGCAACTTGTAAATCTGACATGATGAATGACAAACAATGAATATTCATCACAGGGGTCGTATATGCTTAATTGATAGTTAAGTATAGGCTTTAACAAAAGTCGGTCATACAAGGGACATCCTCTACAAATACGTTGTTGTCGGTATGTTAACCGTTATTCCGTCCAGGGGCGATTTCTTAAGAATGTTAGCTAGTATTTCACTTTTAAACAGAATTATATTTTACAAATAGTATGACGTTAAACCCAAACAAATTATTTTACCAATGCTTATAAGGGTATAGAGGACGAGCCGTGGAGTCCCGTGGAGTGGAGCGGCTATGTTTTAGGTGTATGTGATTGGCGACTCGTGGTTATCATTGTTTGTCGGAATCACAGTCCGGGGAGGTGCCCATCACTCATGGGCTAACATGACGTCATGGGGGTTAAATGATAACTGCGTGAATCTCTACAAACAAAACAAAACTTTTGGGTCGTCTGCCGTAAGCAATCTTCAAAAAGGGCGTAAAACCTTGACTCTCGAATCGATGATATCGACAGATACTTAACAGGAGAATATTTCTCGTAATTTCCTGTGCACATATTTTCTTAAATGATAGTTTTAAGTGTACATTATCCCCCAGACGATTCAACGGTTTCCTCTTTCGAAACAGTTGACAGGGAGACATTAGAAGAGAATTGGTCGTGAACTAAATTACCGAAATTGCACGGTATTTCAATAGTCTAGATATATCTGATTTGTACTGAATGTGACATGATAGTGCACAAAATACATCATCAAGAAGATCTCCCATGGCATCAGATACCTATTATGCAAACCATAAGAAAGTAAATGAATAATAAACCAAAGAGGGAAATCAAGTATACGCAAAATTAAATAACTTTCATAGACTGTACAAGTAGGTTTGTTTGTTTGATTGGAGTTTAACGTCGTACTTAAGGTTTGTTCGCTTATATGACGGCGTGCCAGTCCACTGTGTGAAACAAAACATCCTCCACTCCACTGGCAACAGGACATTATATAAATACATCACAACCGGCAATCGTCTTCCTGTTGCCCATTAGCTCTGAGGTCACCAGGGAAATAGTACACTCTGTCCCGATCCTCGGCCAAATTCAAGTGGACGGTAGTCAAATCCACATCCATCTTGATAGCGGATCATTGAAAAAGAAAGGGGTTGAAATTTAGATAGATCATTTTGGCTGCAAGCCTTACAAACCATATACGCCCACAATACATGTCGCCAATCGTATTTATGCGTTACTGTGATACGTTAAAATGGTGAACCTTTTACAAAAAATACACATGGATGTTAGCCAGGCTTTCGGTCCTCAAAACCTGTTTATAAAGCTTCCTGCTTACGATCAATCCAACATAAGCTTTTAATCTAGATTCGAATATATTTATCGTTTCACTCCCCCCACCCCCCAGGCACCAGTTCCAATTTCTTTCTTCTAAAATTTAAAGGACTACTTATCTATCTTACATTACGTAAAACAAGTTAACAGACACATTTTTATCATCATTTTTTTATTATTATTATTATTGAATGTTTCAATGTTTATTTTTAACTGCCCATATGAAACGAAAGACTGGTAATAAGATGCTATATTCAGAAAAAGGCATTTCCTGAAAAAGGCAAATTGAAGTAAATTTTAATTAAAAGATTATGTCGATTGAAGACAGCTTGATTGGTTTACGAGTTCCTGTTTTCAAAATTACGATTAGATTCCATAGACACGGCTTCCTCAAGCAAATATAACAGCTTTCCTTTTATATACATTGCACATTCCATTGCTCACAAATCTAATCGCTGGAGTTAACTTATTTTACCTCAAACATATAAGAAACTTGTTGGTCGTATTGTGCTCTACTTCGGTCATCTGTCACATTCCTTTACTCCCACACGAGTAGGGTTACCACTTAACACTCTTAACCCCGTAACACAACCAAAACAATTACTATGAGCTGTGTGTGTAAATACGATGCTCATGTTATATGAATAATTCTACAATTTGAATCCTAGCGAATGGGTTTTACTGATGATAAGGCATATCCTCCTGAGACCCAGGGTGATAATCTTAGTTAGATTCTAAGACGATTGAATAAGGTAGCTTCATTTGGGCTATCTTGTGAGTTTGGGTGTTTGTCCACAGAGATGGACTTTGGCTTGGAACTTCAATTTGCAACTCGATTATGAATAATTGAGCAATTGTATTACAATTGTTCAAAACACAAAAGTGCTTGCCCCCAGGTGTGGACGATAGGTCTCAAGAGGATATGTGTACTGAACTGCAATACAGCAACAAATGCTGTTTTTAAATGTTTGAATTTTTAAAGAATAATTGTTTGCATAACACGTCTCTCAAATAGATTATTGTCAAAAATCTATTTTAAATGGGGATAAATCTAACGCACTTGATTGGTCAGAAGCTTGATGAAGTATGCGTATGGAGAATAAGTCATAGTATAACTCCCATAAGGTTATGTCACAACTCTTGGCGCGAAAAGCTTAATAACTCCCATAAGGTTATGTCACAACCCTTGGCGGGAAAATCTTAATAACTCCCATACGGTTATGTCACAACCCTTGGCGGGAAAATCTTAATAACTCCCATAAGGTTATGTCACAACCCATGGCGGGAAAATCTTAAGAACTCCCATAAGGTTATGTCACAACCCTTGGCGGGAAAATTTAGGAATTGCCGTTAAAAATAACGAAAACACAGTTCGTACTCGCTTTATAACTGACAAGGCGTAGTGTTCTATCAAAGCGCTTTGCCACCACACAAGGTAACGTCTTTCGACGGAACTTATCGCAGTAGTGTAGATGCTGAAGTGGGTTTCCTGGTGCTGGGGAAGTCAAGGGGCAACAAGAAGACGGTCTCTTTGTGATGCCGGTCATTTCTTATGTCTTGTGATTGACTTTGGTGTGTTTGTTGCCAGTGGTGTCGAGTGTGGTTTCATGGCACACCGGCATTTGACTGAAATAACTTTAAGTACCGTCTTCAACCCTTATCAAACAAACAAACTTCGTAGCCTATGGTATCTTTAACCCTATTATAAATAATATGTAATAAATATAGCTAATAAACAAAATAACACAATAACAATCACAATAACACATCCGTGTGCCTATTATAAATTTCCAATAAATAATAAAATTTATAAATGAGTACAGTACATTTGTTGACGTAACTAATAATGATTAATAATAGGATTTTCGAAACTCTTTCTGTTCTCTTAGATCGAATCCCCATTAAGTTTAAACGAGTCCATTCTGCATATAAAGTACAGTACATTTGTTGACGTAACTAATAATGATTAATAATTGGATTTTCAAAACTCTTTCTGTTCTCTTAAATCGAATCCCCATTAAGTTTAAACGAATCCATTGTGCATATAAAGTATAGTACATTTCTTGACACATAAATAATAATGATTGATGGTCCCATCAAACACACAAGTCAACAAAAAGAGAGAGACAAGACCACCCGACTTTTTCTTAGATGCATGGATTACCAGACTGACCAAGGGGGCATGGCTCAATATCATTCTCCATGGGGTAAAACTAAAAGAGTTCTTGGAAGGTAAAAGATAAAATACACATAGATAAATGAAAATTTGACAACAGGAATGAGATTGAAAGACATAGAGAAAATGATGGATATGTTGAACAGTGTATTACAAGAACATTTAGAGAATAG
>JARFOD010089001.1:0-18139 GCA_031763545.1 Mopalia muscosa | reverse complement strand
CTAAGTTGACACATTACATTTGACTGTATCATGTAGGACCTAAGTGGATACATTACATTTGACTGTATCATGTAGGATCTAAGTGGACACGTTACATTTGACTGTATCATGTATGACCTAAGTGGACACGTTACGTTTGACTGCATTCTGTCGGACGTAAGTTGACACATTACATTTGACTGTATCATGTAAGACCTAAGTAGACACTTTACATTTGACTGCATTCTGTCCGACCTAAGTTGACACATTACATTTGACTGTATCATGTAAGACCTAAGTGGACGCGTTACATTTGACTGCATTCTGTCGGACCTAAGTTAACACATTACATTTGACTGTATCATGTAGGACCTAAGTGGACACGCTACATTTGACTGTATCATGTAAGACCTAAGTGGACAGGTTACATTTGACTGTATCATGTTGGACCTAAGTGGACACGTTACATTTGACTGCATTCTGTTGGACCTAAGGTGACACATTACATTTGACCGTATCATGTAAGACTTAAGTGGACACGTTACATTTGAGTGTATCATGTAAGACCTATTAAGTGGACACGTTACATTTGACTGCATTCTGTCTGACCTAAGTTGACAGGTCACGTTGGGTGTATTCTGCAGGACCTAATCTAAACGTTACATTTGACTGTATAATGTAGGACCTAATTCGACACTAACGTTTGACTGTATCATAAGCTAGCATAAGGGAACCAAATTTGGCATATTCAAACCGGCTTTAAGAAAGTAACAAACACTGGGGTTTAGCGTCGAACTCAACGATGTTGACTTATCTGACAATGCATTGTTCATTTCTCTGCCTCAAAGGAAACTGGTAGAGCAACTCGCTCACCTTACAGATGTCTAGAGACGAACTCGAAACTTGAGCTTTCCATCGCAGGAGGACCATGGAATCGATGCTCTTATAGGCGAATCACGGCTATCATTGTTTACTTGTTTGCTTGTTTGATAAAAAGTTAACGGCGTAATCAACGATTCATAATCGATACCCTATATCTAGCCTTTGCTTTCAAATTATATGTGATAAACAATTTCCAGTTTTTTGAATTTACAAATTTCCAAGGACATTTAAATTGAGAACTGACGACAAACAACTTACTGGTATAGCCGATCTAACCAATGATTTGGACCAGTTGAGGAAAAAGTGAGGAAGTAGATGTAATCGCTTATCACTAGTCCCTGCGGTTTCATCTGTAACACAAACCCCTCTGGGGCCAACACAGTCCACCTACAACGCATATCTCTCTTCACAACATCCGGGTAGTTCGGAGTTGATATGACACCATTCCTGCCATCGAACTGATCTCCACATCGAGCGTTCGAATGGGCCGACACTAAAGAGCAACAAGAGGGAGAGGTATGAGGATAAATGTAACATCAGTCATTTGTTCCTCTGATTAGGAAAATATTCTGCTCGCAAGATTTTCACATGGTAGCCCAATGGTTGAAGGGGCGATCTAATAGTGGTCCCAGACATATGGATGTGTGATTTCCCGTTGGTCTGGAGAACACCAGGACAGTGAGCCGTCCAAGCACACACAGGCATCATAAAAACATTTACCATGTAAACTACTCACAAAAAGTTAAGGATCACTATGAGAAAACAGGTGAGTGATAAACTCAATTCCTGGTCAGCTGTAAGGGGGCGATGTTGTGTTTTTTGCTCGAAATTAAACGCAATTTTGTGCCGTTCTCCAAGGCATTGAATTAAATGTTTGCAAAACTCCAACGCATTGACTTCTCTCTTCTGGAAGTTATGACTTTGGGTGCAAGTGATCCTTACCTTTTGTCAGTAGTTTATATAAAAAAAGACCTTTTTCCTGAAAAATAAAACATTCTTGAGTCAGCAGAAGTTACTTTTGGGACGGAATAGGTTAAAGGAATCGATAAATGTGTAAGATATTTATCAGGTTGAGACTTGTTGGGGATAAAGAGTTCCCATGGTGACGTTTAAATGTCATAAATATGACTCTAGTGAATGCTTTAAACAATATCATTTCAACCATATACGAGAGCAATAATTATATGGTATTCCAATGTTACAGTGTAATGTTCTATTTATCATAAATATTGCCAATAAACTCCCCGATCCAGTGGTGATCAGGACAATGTCAGAACAAGGTTTGAAATCATTCACAAATACATATGAGATCACCATAATCATCTGTCTACTATCCCCCATCTACCCCACTTTATATTACAATTGATGCACTACCCAACACACCACTTTGCACATCATAATCCTGTTGTACTATTCAGTACACCACTTTGTCGGCTCATAATCCTAAAGTACTCTTGATGCACAGTTCAACAGGCTACTACTCTCCCTATAATCCTGATAAACGCATCATATAAACACAGTTTTAAATTTAAAGGAACGCACAATGTATATGAAATGCACAATGTATATGAAATGTTTTTATCCGAACCCTACCAGAGATAAAACAGTACAATTAACTTTACATTGTTACCACTTTCATCTTACTATTTGCTCCATGTGTGTTGGTATAACAACGCCTGAACTTACCGTTATATGTTAGGGAAAAACCTGGTCCGGATGACGTTCCGTTAGCTGAGAACTCTAACAGCAACTTATTCTGGGAACTCCATATTGGATATGGCACGAGCTCACCAGTCAATCTTACAACACAAAATTTACACAATGAACACATGAGACAAACATTTGCACCAGCTTGCTATCAAACAACTAATAGCATAAAATTATATCCCAATGATTAATAGCTTAGTTAAATAAGACAGGAGCTGCTTAAAGCGGACACTCTAGACGATTTTCCACCCATGCACATTCTAGGATTGGAATGCCACTCCCAGTTTGCCAAAATGCTATTTAGGATACGGTTTCCTTAAATCGGTATTTGTCTGTCAGTTTATAGGAAGTGTAAGGCACAGGTTGCACGACCATCTCTGTGCAGCTGGCATGGTTATCTATGCAAACTTATGTTCTTTTACTCAGCTTAATTCAATTCGTCTGTAAGTGTTTAACAAGTAAACATGTATTATTTGAATAACCTTCGTGGATAAATATTCATGGATAAATATTCAGTGATCGTTTCAATCACGAATAGTTCTGTAAACATATTTGAGTTTTTGTTAACATTGAAGAGGAAGGTGTACTATTTACCTAGCTAATCGAAGGGCAAGCGTACTCCCGCCATCATATATATTCAACACACTTATCTCGTTGGCCAAACCAAAGGGTTCTGAAAACCTCAGCTCAATCTGGTAGTAAGGGTTGGTTGAAATGTACCAGATACATGTCAGATCAGCTGTGTATGAGTCTGGATAACCGGGGGAAGCGATCTGGCCAAAACCAGATCCTATTTCCAAATGACGAATACAATTTTTTGACACTAAAATGAAAATAAATAATACACAAATCAGGTTCCTTACACTTTTAAGCCTCTGTGGATCTCCTATATTCTTGACGTGTAGCAAAGGAATATTAGTCATTTGAAAATAATACAATAAAATTATCTTTCCAGAATTCTAAAGTTTAGAAGGTAGGGCCTAAGGATAAAAATTCTGTTCACTGTTTTCATTGACACATAATCCCTATGTGAAATTTAACTTACGATGGCACACTGGCGTTTCCAGGTTCCAGAACGGAGACGTCTGGTCGTCCGCTGTACATGTCAAGACGGCTGGTCCAATCAAAGTGTAGCCCTGGACACACGTAAAGCTAATCACAGATCCAACGGAGAATCCGTCTGAGGCGCTAATAGCTCCATTTTCAGGAGGCGTTACAGACGGACAAACGCTAAAGTTTAAACCTGCAGAAAAATAAAATAAATAGGGATATTATAAGTTATTGACGTTCTTCGAAGAGTTTGCGGACTTTTATGACCGACCTGCAAACTAGTAGGCTCATACGCACTGAACCACAGCCACAATCCCCCCCCCCCCCACCACCACCACACCCACACAGCGGCAGACTGGGATCCCCCTCGCCACTGACGACTAGCGCTGCCATGACAACGCAGCTTTCAGGAACATCAAGGAGGATGAAGGTTTTTGTCGTAGAGGAATGCCAATTGATCCCTGTCAATGAAAAATGCCAACGCCAATGGTGAATGCGAATTGATCCCTGTCAATGATCCCTGCCAATGGTGAATGCCAATCGATCCCTGACAGTGAGGAATGCCAGTTTGTTCCTCCAAGGAATATCCACACACATCCTCCCCCATCCCCGTTTGCCCCCCCCCCCCCTCCCAAGAAAATAAACATACATTACTATACATTAGTTTTAAAATAAAATTTATTACTGAGTCATTCTTCCTGAGCTAGATGTTAAAGGATTGTTAGTTTATAGTTAGTTACTTTTTCCTTTAGATATGACTTAGATGTAAATTCATGTCTGAGAAGAAAGCGGGTGTGTACAACACGAGAGCTATAGACTGCCCCTGGACCCTTGACTAACTTTTCACAGCGCCTGTGAGTAAGCAACGTTAAATGACCCAATACAAATAACTGATCTGGTGGAAAGCTTCTCAGGCAAATAATATCGCCCCATATAGCAAGCTAAAAATTTGAGAATTCAAAAATATACAATAAGCCAAGAAAAAACATCAAAAACTCATATTAAGACTCAAACTAAGTACATTAGTTATATATGGCGAAAATGGGCCAGGACGCACATGCGGCGGTGTTTTACTCTTGAGTATCCGGAGCCTAGGCAGCCCCTGGACCCGCACCTCATTGTGAAGTTGGGCTGAGATGGTCGCCCCCTCCCCCTCCCCCTCTTCCTAAAAGGTGGATGGTCTCGCCTATGATACTACCAGGATGAAGACAGATAATCGATCAATGCTAAAATATATGTGCAAATAAAAAAGGCAACTCCTGGCTTCTATAAAAAAAAAATTAGTTTTCCCTCCTACAAATAAAGCCTAGGCCTCTCTTGCATCCCCACCCCTGATTTTTTATCCTAGCGTCGCGACTGAGAAAAAAACAAATGAAACGAAATAATCTCCTATAACTGCTGTTAATTGTAAGTCGATAATTAATCTGGAAGTCTGTAAAGCCCACGGATATAATACGAACTGCCAATCTAGACAATGCATAGAAATAGGAGAGGGGGTATAATCGATATGAAATTACAAAATGTGAGTTGTTCTTGAAGACTCTATGTGTTGCAGCATATAAGGTATATTGGTTAAATAATAAAGTAACAAGACTATGTGCATTTGATTAGCAATATTATTTTATACAGCTTATGTTCCAGTGTGAAGTTGAGCCTGTTAGTCGAAAACCAAATACCAGTTATACCCTTGTCCTATTTACAGTCCATATAAATAAGTCCTTGTGGGTAGGCCTACCTCATCAAAGTTTAAACGAAAGTTCATTGAGCAAGCTGAGGTTCACCATAACAGACTTTAAAAAAATATGCTCATAATCTTAGTCAAATCACCGTTCCCTACTTTTGTTGGACTATTTTTTTTACTTCTAAGAGCCGAAAAGTAAAAGTTATGGTGTTTATCAACTTTTAGGCGAAATATGCTATGTCGGCCATATTTGTTGTGAAACCTACTGAAATACAAAATATCTATGGTATTAACAGAAAAAGACAAGTTTTCAGTTAATATCTGAATTTGAGTCATGGCCATTTTGATTTATGGAATTAAATTTAATAGGACTGCAATTGAAATGCAATCCCATCAGTTTTTGAACTGGAGGAAACTATTTCCAAGTTTGAAATGTGTCCATGAATTTGTTATTAAACCTTGGGTTTACTACATACAGATATAAAAATTGATAAATAATGCCATTTTGTCAAATGGAACTTGGTGATGTCCATACCTATTGGTCATTTTTTGAAGAAAAAGCACAGTACAAGTTTCAAGTTAATAGGTGAATTTGTTATCAAATTATTATGTTTACAACACCAAGGCATCAATATTGAAAAAAAGTATGCAATTGTAAATGTAATATTATTTTACGTTATTAAGTGAAACGCAATCCTATCCTTTGTCTCAATAGAAAAAAGCTAAATTCCAAGTTAATTGGGGAATTTGTTCTCAAGCTATCATGTTTACAGTTTTCATGTTCACAAAACATTGCAAAACTACCCCTACTGTTGTATTTTACATGAGGAAGCTATATTACAAGTTTCAATGTAATCGGTGAATTTGTTACAGAGTTATAGAATTTACAACATTAATATTGTCAAATTATGCAGTGGCTGCCATTTTGTCTTCCAGAATTTAGAGACATGAAATCTCATTATTTGTCTTAATTGGGGGAGGCTACTGTAAAAGTATCAAGTTATTGAGTGAATTTCTTCTAAAAATTATCATATAGGCGTGAATGTTGAAAAAGTATACAATGGGGACTATAGGCCTACTGTTTTGCGAAATTTTATAAAATACAATCCTATCCTATCTTAATAGTTAATCTGTGAATATAATCTTAATATTATCATGTTCAGAACACAAAGGCGTGAATCTTGTCAAATGAAACATTGGTGGCCTTTTAGTGTTACGTAATTTGATCATCGATAGTTAATCCGAGAATTTGTTGTTAACAACATATACAGATATGGATATTGTCAAATTATGCTATGGAGACAATTTCTTTTTAAGGAATTTGATGAAATTCCATTCCATCTGTTGTTTTTAAGGCAAGAAGTTATCTGTAAATTTTGAAGTTAATTCGTGAATTTATTCTCTACTTATCGTGTTCACATCACATGCAGGGATAAATATTGTAAAATTATCTACTAACAGCCATTTTGTTTAACGGAATTGGGTGAAATGTAAACCCTTCCGCCGTCTTAACCGGAGGAAGCTATACATAGCAAATTTTAAGTTAATCTTTGAATGTAACCTCTACTTCTGATGTATTAACAATATATAAAGACATAAATATGTAACAAGTACGTAAATAACGGCCATTTCGTTTAACAGAACTTGATGAAATGCAACATCATTCCACCTCTTAACATACCAAGTTTGAAGGTAATTGGAGAAAACATTTTCAAGCTAGTGGGTTCACAAACATCTTGAAGGACGGACGGACGGACGGACGAACGCCGAGTAGCATTTCTAGGTCCCCACCCCGTATATAGTAATGGTGGACAAAAAAAGCCCATTAAACTTGAAATCTATCATATATAATGACTTACCCCTGTAGTTGATTGCCAGGCGTCCGTGACCTCTAGTTTCCAAGGTAAGAAAAGCTTGATTATTCGGAATAAAGATGTTTGGCATTGTGCTTTCTGGAGGTGAATATGGTGGTTTCACGTAATTCGATGTTAAACTGAAAAAAACAATTCTACTGGTGTTACAAAAATAAATATACCAAGTGTTGGTAGTTGTATTAAGCAGGACTGAAGTGTCCAGGTAAAAATAATTCTTAAAATGACCATGCTACAAATTTATAATTGGAGAATGGAGTCCACTCGTTGAGTTTGTGTGTTGTGGGGCTGTGAGATTGTTTGTTGTAACCTTTATAACATCTACCTCCAAATGAGCTGAGATCTGTTAGCTGAGTTTCCATTAAATATTTCTAGAATGCCGCCATCCAATCCCCAGTCCGAGAACTCTAGCTGGATCTGCAGGCCAAGGGGGACTGTGATAAGCCAGTCATAGTCCTCATTGGGGAGATATGTCATAGGGTAGTCTCGGCTGAGAATCAAGCCTTCTGTCTTCTCAGGCAGAACTTCAGATTGGGTACCGTACTCTGGAAACAAGAAGGTACACTTACTAAATCTCACAGTTCAAATTAACATAATATGCCTCATATTTGTAGCCACATTTGAATAGTAAGCATTAAAGATCCTATAATTTTGTTCAAAATGTCGAACTTCAGCTAGTATTTCTTGATTTGATTAACGTTTAAAGTCCTCCTGCAGGGCATTCCACTTATATACATGTAAGTACTATAAAGTATCAGTTTTTGATTTTTGAGAAAAAACAACCGAGACTTTACCTCTGAAAAACTAGTCCAGATATTCACAATCAGTGAAAACCTTTCCCTTTATACCTCAGATCCATAAACGGTAACCTGAAGGAAAGTCAGTAGTCCTACAAGCTAACCAGTGAACCATTCCGAGGTAAAGGGAGGGTCAGTAGTCCTACAAGCTAACCAGTGAACCATTCCGAGGTAAAGGGAGGGTCAGCAGTCATACAAGCTAACCAGTGAACCATTCGGAGGTAAAGGGAGGGTCCGTTGTCATACAAGCTAACCAGTGAACCATTCGGAGGTAAAGGTAGGGTCAGTAGTCATACAGGCTAACCAGTGAACAATTCGGAGGTAAAGGGAGGGTCAGTAGTCATACAAGCTAACCAGTGAACTATTCAGAGGTAAAGGGAGGGCAGTAGTCAGTCATACAAGCTAACCAGTTAACTTAGGCCAAGGTACATTGGAGGAGGGTCAGTAGTCCTACAATCTAACCAGTTAACTTAGGCCGAGGTACATTGGGGGAGGGTCAGTAGTCATACACAAGCTAACCAGTGACCCAGGCCGAGGTACATTGGAGGAGGGTCAGTACTCTGACAATCAAACCAGTGAACCTCGGCCGTGGTAGATTGAAGGAGGCTCAGAGTTGGACAACCTAATCTCTGACCACAACCTCAGTGATTAATGGAGAATTGTCAAATTGCACAACCCCGGCTGCCTTTCCTTCAAGTAGAACGATCGGCAGTTTAATATGAACCGTGGCTAGGTTGATTATTTAATTGATTCACTTTCTACGCAGCGAAATGTGAAATTTTGCTCGAAGTAATATTG
Organism: Mopalia muscosa; assembly: GCA_031763545.1. Lineage (NCBI taxonomy): Eukaryota > Metazoa > Mollusca > Polyplacophora > Chitonida > Mopaliidae > Mopalia > Mopalia muscosa. The sequence goes on along the minus strand of JARFOD010089001.1, from coordinate 9,374 downwards.
AATTTAATCTGTTATTAGACAACGTCAGGTTAAAGCTCTATCTCTAACTCGGAATAAGTAGTTAAACCTAATATTTGCTGATCGTTGTCTTTCGAGCTGGTTGTTCAAGATTAAGATTCTCCCAGAGCTAAGTAAAACCAGCAAGGGAAGGATTGGGTAATGGAATATGAGCACTTCACACTCAGCAAGAGGTAAAAAAATCAAATGAAAAGTACATCACAAGAAAATGAACTTGTTAAGAAAGTTAGGAAAATAAAAAAAAAGATTCAATAGAGTGACGTTTTACATAATTATGTAGAAAGATTTGATGAACATTAAAGAAGCAGGTACCTTATGTATGGTAGGTTTGCCAAGCCATATCGTTTTTGTTGCTATAAATTCTGGGATCATTGCCAAAAGGATAAAATGGCTCGAACATATAGACTAAACATATTTGTAACTGAGAATCAAGACTATTTATTGTACATGTATAATTATGCAAATTTTAACGCCAGAAATGACATGGCTTTGGCATTACATGATTGTCAAATGTATCAGTACACTCAGAACCCCAAACTGACACTATCGCTATCATCGAAGTATCATCGAAGTCAAAACACCAACCTGACTCTAACGCAATTATCAAATTATTCTAACAGGGTTATGAAAGGTACCAATCAGCACACTTAGAACACCAAAACTGTTCCTTAACACGATTATCAAAGGTATCAGCATACTCTGAACACCTAACTGATTCTTACACAATTATCAAAAGGAAAAGCACACTCCGAACACCTAATTGAGTCTTACACGATTATCAAAAGGAACAGCTTACTCCGAACACCTAACTGATTATAACACTATTATTAAAGGTATCAGCACACTCCGAATACCTAACTGAGTCTTACATGATTATCAAAAGGAACAGCACACTCGGACACACAATACTGATTCTTGCACAATTATTGCACACTCCGAGCACTTAACTGACTATAACACGATTATCAAAGGTATCTACACACTCCGAACACCTAACTGAGTCTTACACGATTACCAAAAGGAACAGCACACTTTGGACACCTAACTGATTATAACACGATTATCAAAGGTATCAGCACACTCCGAACACCTAACTGATTATAACACGATTATCAAATGTATCAGCACACTCCGAACACCTAACTGAGTCTTACACGATTATCAAAAGTATCAGCACACTCCGAACACATAACTGATTATAACGCGATTATCAAAAGGAACAGTTTACTTCGAACACCTAACTGATTCTTTAATACACAATTATCAAAAGGAACAGCACACTCCGAACATCTAACTGATTCTTACACGATTACCAAAAGGAACAGCACACTCCGAACACATAACTGATCCTAACACGATTACCAAAGGTATCAACATTGTCAGAACACAATTTCTCAAAGCTATATTGATAGCTTCTCTTCTCGGTCAAATAAGAAGTATTTACCGGCAAATTTGAAAGCAAATCCTTTTCCACCGATAGCAAATCCGGGTGTTGTATCCAACTGTAACCGAAGGTAGAGAGAATTCCCTGTGGTAGTAAAAGGTGGGGGAGGTACTTTGCCATTTAACCTGGAAATAATTACAAAATTCATATTATATTGTGTAAAGGTTTTGTTTGTTTGTTTGATTGGTGTTTAACGTCGTACTCAAGGGTATTTCACTTATATGACGACGGATACAAAATAAAACGTACAAACAGATCAGCTTCCTGTTTCCTTTAGCTCTAAGAACACCAGGGCAACAGAAAGCTCCTCTTTTCTCGCCTCTTACAATAGACCGAGGAAGCCGAGGGAGTATTCTGCAGGACTGGCCAACCCGCTCCCCCACGGGGCACGATACAAAGACATCACAAACATATTTGCCTCCTTTTCCTCTTTAGTTCAGAAAGCACCAGGGCAATGGGATTGATTGATTAATTGATTGGTATTTCACTTATATGATGCGGTGTCATTCAACAATAATTGACACTAGTACAACCAAGTTGTGAAGTGTTTTGATAATTTTGGAAATGTAATTTTCCTCAAGTGCTAAGTAAAGACAACATTGCTATTCTTCAAACACAAAGCAGTCGCAAACGCAAATGTAAGGTTTTTCACAGAATTTAATATTATACTGATCATTAAATACTCTGACAAGTGACAGACAACTCAAAGGTCATGAGAGAGAGATCTACATGTGTAAAGCACTGTGTTTTCCTCAACAAATCCCACAGTGCGGATGTCTGGAGTTGTGGATTTTATTTCCTATAAACATGACCTGCCTGGACAGTAACTGGCACTGAGTGGGTCAAATAAATACACACTGGAAACTGGGTCAGTGTAACTTCTCTTCATATGCATTTTGTCATGTACAGGTGCAGCTTCAAGTGTAAAAGTGTTATTAATATAAAGCACCAGGGTTTGTTTGCTGGGGTACTTAAGGTTAATTCACTCAAATGAAAGTGTGCCAACCCAATGGGTGATTGAAATCATAGGCTTAGACTGATCCTTAATTCTTTCAACTGGTTTCGACCATGTAGTACGCCAGTTTAAATTTTTATTCTTCATCTACAAACAGTCATGAAGTAAAAACCTTTGCGCTGAAACAATTTTAATGCAAATGAAATTGCTTCACAAACCCTATTAAGCATGTTAACTATACAATTGCAATGGGCCAGGTGCACGTTTACAAAATTTAATAAAAATGTCAAACTGTTTTGAGAAGATTTCACAGCAAAGATAATGTACACATGACACAATTCAGACTCCATTCCAGACAGAGCCAGATTAATCTATATAAAACTATTATTTATAATATGAAAGCTTGGTATAAGACAGGGAGAGGTTCTGGTGTGGTGATCTTTGGTGGTCACGGGTGGGCCATGGCCCTGCAGAATACTCCCTCGGCTTCCTTGGTCGATCGTAAGAGGCGAGAAAAGTGGTTGCTTTCTGTTACCCTGGTGTTTGCAGAGCTAAAGCCTAAAGGGTAACGGGAAGCAGATTTGTTTGTGATGTCCTGTATTTGTGTCCATCGTCATATTAGTGAAATACCCTTGAGTACGACGTTGAACACCAATCAAACAAACAAACAAATCAAAATAGCATAGATTTTCCTCTTTTGAGTCCGCTTTTTAGGCGTTGATGCTATTTGACATTTTGTATTTGTTATTTTTTTGTAAGGAGTTGGTGAAAAGAAGTCTCTGGTAACACATCTTTCAGGTTTAAATTTAAATTAAATTTTATAAAAAAAATTGTAATTTGTAAGATAATTATGAATGCACAACTTATAAAGAGCCATTTTTAAAATATAAAAATGTTATCTCATTATTTCAAAAGATATTTATACAAGGTCATCGGAATCTAAATAGAGCAATCCATGATGATATCGTGGCCCTAGAGCTTCTCCCAGAGACCGAGTGGACCTGTCCATCAGCACTCATCCTCCAATCAGATGTGATTGAGAGAGAGGGGGAGGAGCTAGAAGAACAGACAGAGGTGGGTACAACTTATCAAATGTCATGACATACATAACTCTTAATAATTTAAGATAAATTAAAAAGTCTATGTGTATAATTGGGAATTCTTTTTAAACATGACAAAATTCCAGGGCCCAAAACATGACCCATTATTTACATAAATGGGCATCATTACCAACCCAACCCAACCAATACCCATTGACATCCAACCCATTACATCCAGCCTGTACTTCCTGGTCGCCATTTACTGGCATGAGTCCGGGGGATAACTTTAGTCCACCTTTAATACTTATTTGTGGCCAGCATGAATGTCCATCTGTGCGTCTAGCGTCTGTCTAGACAGGATAATCTTTATGAAACTTGGTAGGCACATTCAGCATCAACTGTAGGTGTGCCTTTTGCTATTTAGGATTTACCATATTTTGTTTTAACATACTTCAATGACATGTTAAACACCGTAGTTTGACATGTCTGTGGTTACCATGGTGATCATGATTTGTTTGTTTGATTGGGGTTTAACGTCGAACTCAAAGGTATTTCACTTATATGACGAGGTGCCAGCCCAATGGGTGAAGGAAACCACCCTCGACACCACTGGCAACAAACAACGACAGGACGGGACAAATACAGGACAACAACAACAGGACGCAATACAGACACCACAAAACAGATTAGCTTCCTGTTCCCCTTTAGCTCTGGCGGGCGGTTGGAGAGAGCTTCATTTTGCCTTGGTGCTCTCAGAGCTAAAGGGGAACAGGAAGCTGATCTGTTTGCGGTGTCTGTATTGCATCCTGTTGTTGTCATCCTGTATTTGTCCCGACCTGTCTTTGTTTGTTGCCAGTGGTGTCGAGAATGGTTTCCTTCACCCATTGGGCTGGCACAGCGTCATATAAGTGAAATACCCTTGTGTATGACGTTAAACCCCAATCAAACAAACAAACAAACTTTAGCTCTGAGAGCACCAGGGTAACATGAAGCTCCCTCCAACTGCCCGCTCATGTTCATTGAGGGTCTGTGTCACACCCTATGAGGGTGTAGGTTGTTTATTCTGCTATTCTCAGGACTTTGAGCTTGCACCACAGGAAGCCTTTGTCTCCTATTTACATGATATTATTTTCCATCCAGGAACTAATGCTGAAGAATAAAGTTCCAAAAGAACTGCGTCAAATGACCGGTCGAGTTGTTGGCATCATCAAGAGAAACTGGCGTCAGTATTGTGGGATTGTATTACCTTCTATTATCAAAGAGGTAAGACTATGAATACAATGGTTGATTTACAAGCTGAAGCCTTGAGGAGCTGTCCTTTGCATGGAGTTTACAGGACTTTAGAAATCTGGTTAAGAAGTCTTTCATGGAGATTGAAAAGAATAGATATAAGATGATCATATTATCTGGCTCGTCGAAGAACAGTCACACTGTCATCCACCCATTTGTTTATCAAAAACTGTAGATCAACATTAAAATATCAACTGTTGTTAATCAGTTAGGGATATATTGCATGGTAACAGTCAAAACCAATAGTTCTGGCATGTCTTGTTTCTGTTGATCTTAATTACCAATTCTAACTTGATTAACTCGATAATCAACAGGTGGTGGGTTCTGGTTTAAAATTTTTCACTCATAGTAACATTAGAATGGAATTTACAGGCCCTAAAATAATGTTCACTACTCGTCGTAAGGCTCCTAAGTACTAGCAATTATTATGGAACAAGTGCCAAAAATGAGTGCATTTTATTTTTTGGGTTCCCATTTGCTTTTTTTTTTTGGAATAGTTTAGCTAACTGTTGCCCTGGTGCTTTCAGAGCTAAAGTGCAGCACAAAGCTGATCTGGGGAGAAGTCATTGTTTGCAACTCATGATGGTTTTACCTTGACATTTTGTAGCCATTGACACCTCGGGTGGTGTTCTTCATCCGTGGGCCGGGATATTGCTACATGAATAAAATAACCATAGGTTCAGTATGAAATCACAAATAAACGGGGACAGAACAATCTAACTTTTTATTTATATGATATATATTATAACAGCTCATGGTTTTGTTGTAAAAATTGCCAACATTTCTAGTTGTAATGTGAAAAACATGTACGTCCTTCTTTCAGCGAACTCGACATATCTTTGTGCCAGCAGAGAAGAGGATACCACGTGTTTCCATAGAAACAAGACAAGCATCAGAATTAGCCAATCAGAGAATAGTAGTGGCCATTGACTCCTGGCCAAGGCACACCAAAAGACCTTTGGTATGTGAGATTTTTACTGCTCAATAATTATTATTTATGAGGTGTTCACAGGATCGAGTTCATCTGTCGACCATCAGGCATATGAGTGAGTCACACAATGGCAGGGGTGGTTTTTAAAAGGTTTCCTCTCAGTTTTTCGCCGTTGTGAGGAAGGAACAGTGTGAAGTGGACTATCTGTGGTCATCTAAATTGAAATACCCTTGAGTTGATGTTAAACCCCAATCAAACAAAAAAAAGAAGTTTTTGGTCTGTGGAGTGATAATTTGAACCAAACCTTAGTTCCTTTACATGTAATTGTGATTGGAGTCCTTGAAACGGCCTCCATCAGTTTCATTGTTGTCAAATTTATTAGGTTTTGATTGATTGGGTTGACATTCTACCAGTCTATCACATCCTGTGGAATCGAATTTGTTTTTGTGTTTCTCATGTTTGATAAGTGTGACATACTTTTTGGTCAAAATTATTGGAATAACCAATAAAGTCGGTTAATATATTTTTTTATATGGAGAAAGACTAATTAGCTTGCTGTATTATATATTTTTTTAAAAAATCACCACATGCACAGGGATGTTGATTAATTAAAACTCATGAATCATGTCAACTTTCTAAAGAGATCTTATTCTCGAGTTGTTATGGTGAACATACAGACATCTCGAGTGAAGGTTACCATGTACATGGTATAGATCTTATTCTCGGGTTGTTATGGTGAACATACAGACATCTTGAGTGAAAGTTACCATGTACATGGTGTAGAAAGTATATGTAGCAAACAATATTTATTGATATACTTAACTGAATCGATATTTGAAATCCTAATGAAGATAACTCGCTTGAAATTGAATTAAAATGTTATATTTATGGATTTTAATTAGTAATTCACAATCCATGTTTTTGGTTGTTAGGGCCATTTTGTGCGGAAGCTGGGTAATATTGGAGACAAAGCAACTGAGAACGAGGTTCTTTTGCTGGAACATGATGTACCCCATTCTAAGTTCTCAGAAAATGTCCTTAGCTTTTTGCCGAAGATGCCATGGTCAATAACTCCTGAGGTAAATTTTAATATTGTGTCTTAAATTTGTTTCTAGCCTTCTCTGTTTCCCTGTGGAAAAGGTTGGTATGTTTCCATCTCAGTCTAATGGGTTTCATTTGGAAATGGAGGACATTCAATTTTCAAACATTTTGTGGCTGTGTTAGTATGACTTTTACTTGAAGTACGTTGGTGTCGTATTAGTCAATTACTCTTAACACACGAATCAATTTTTTTAGGCATGAATTTTACCTAAACAACAAAAAGTTATTTAAAAAAAATAATAATGCCCAAAACATTAATTGTATTTTGTTGATTAGGATATGAAGAACCGACGAGATTTACGTGATGTTTGTATCTGTAGTGTGGACCCCCCAGGCTGTACAGATATCGATGATGCCCTTCATTGTAGATCCATTGACAATGGGAATCTGGAGGTTTGTGTGTTATTGTACTTTGTTAGTAACCATGAATCAAAATACACACTGACTTTCTGATGTGACCTCTTAGAACAATTGCCCCCTGAGGGAGCGGGTGGGCCTTGGCCCTGCAGAATACTCCCTCAGCTTCCTTGGGTGATCATAAGAGGCGAGAAAAGAGGTTGCTTTCTGTTGCCCTGGTGTTTTCGCAGTTCTAAAGGGTAATGGCAATGAGATTTGTTTGTGATCTTCTGTATTTTTGTCCGTCGTCATATAAGTGAAATACCCTTGAGTACGATGTTAAACACCAAACAAACAAACAAACTTTGAATTATGTTTGGACAAGCAAATCACATCAGCGATGACGTATGTCTTACAGAAAACTGGAAGGCCCCATGGCTATGGCTTAGTTGATAGCATGTGCACTTACTAATCCTGCTTTGATACCATTCACAGGATCAAGTCCATCTGTTAACCATCAGGTATATGATGGAGTCATACTATGTGGCTATGGTCTGATGGGGTAGAATCAGTACAAATGTTAAGGAAATACCCCTGAGAAGCTATAATCATTACAGCTGATATAGAGTACAAAAATGTAATAATACAATTAGTACCATTAAAATTTGATTCAATTTGGAAAATTACAACTTATGTTTGTGATAGGCACTTTGTAGTGTGCAAATGACTTGATAAATAAATTTTGGCTGTGGCTATTTACGGTTAAACAAAAAAATCAAACTTTATTTATAAAGAAATACAGATTTTTTAGTATTTCTTTTTTAAAGTTAAATTTGGTCATTTTATCTATGAAAATTAACAAATGCAGCTCCCTCAGCTGACATTTTTTACATCTTTGTAGGTTGGAGTTCATATAGCGGACGTGTCACATTTTATCAGACCCGGTAATGCCCTTGACCAGGAGGCTTCCAACAGGGGAACTACAGTCTACCTAACAGACCAGGTACGTTTGCTGGTATCACTCCTGACTTTTTAAATTCATATTAATGAATCATAAATTTTGCACCATTTGTTTATATTTCATCATGCTTTTTGTGTATCATTGTATGTTGTCAGTTTCTTGCTTTGTCTGTTTGATTTTCTTGAATCAATTGACTGGTATGGCATTTGAGTGAAATGACCACAAGTATGATGAAACTGGTGTTTTTTTCCTTCTTTTGGGATAGCACTGCAGTAAATGTCATCCATCTACTCAGCCAACCGGCCTCCTACAAAAAGAAGGTTTATCAGCTGGGGCCAGATTTTCAAAGCACTATTAATTTTAATCCTAGATTAGATGACCTCACTCCATGTTGAAGGCCTATCTCTAATCCTAGATTAGTGGTTTAATCTGATTTTCGGGACTAATCTTGGTTTTGAGCAACCGGCCCCTGCAGAATAGCAGAGTGCTTTACAAGCCTTAACCCTACCTACCCAAACTTTTTTATATTCTTGTTATGGGAATAAAATATATTATTTTGGGCAGCCTAATTAAAAAGTAAGTGTAATGCTTTAATTTTTTCTGACAAATATATGTCCATTTTAATTTAATGTAAATTTTTTTTCTTCTACGTTACACATCTGCATATACAGAAGAATGGAATATAAAAGTTCAACAAATCTAAGTAAAAAAGGAGCCGTCAGAGCCTGGACAGGGCTTATTTGCATAATTTATGTGGAAATTTGCATCATTCCAAGATTTTTGTCTATGTTTCACATCTGTTTACATAGAAGAATTCACTATGGAAGTTTAAAAAGCCTAAGTGAAATAGTAACCAAGATACAGCCTGGACAAGCTTACCAAAAAAAAAGTGCCGATTTGCATAATTTCTGGGGAAATTTGCACAATTCCGTGGGGTTTTTTCTATGTTGCATAAATGCGTACATAGAAGAATCCAGTCAGTATGCAAGTTTCAAAAGCCTAAGTAAAAATAGTAACCAAGATACAGCCCAGACAAGCTTCCCGGCCATACGGAGCCAATTTTTATAATTAATGAGGAAATTTGCATAATTTCTATATTGCACATCGGCATACATAGAAGAATGCATTATGCAAGTTTCAAAAGCCTAAGAGAAATAGTAACCAAGACACAGCCCGGATAAGCTTACCAAAAAATGGAGCCAATTCGCACAATTTATAGGGAAATTTGCATAATTCCGTGATTTTTTTTCTACGTTGCACATCTGCGTACATAGAAGAATGCATTATGCAAGTTTCAA
>JARFOD010088990.1:0-15064 GCA_031763545.1 Mopalia muscosa | reverse complement strand
TCTAATAAAAAATAATTTTTTTTTTTATAGCCCCCCCCCCCCCCCCCCCTCCCCCTATACACCTTAATTATATTCAACATTGTTCGTGAATTATCAGCTCAGTTTCACTTTTCTGACAACAAAGAGTATTGTGGGTAAGTGTGTTTAGAATTAGTTATGCATTGTTTTAATATTCTAGAAGACGTGCTAGCTATAGTTCAAATAGTATCGGCACAAAAATGGATCAGTTCAACTTAAGATGGTCATCTAAACAATTTGATCCGAGATACAGACCTGTGCTTTATGATTTTTTAATGAAGTGTTAAGAATCTTTTTTTTATTTCTTACCGTTTTATTAAAGACGTAAAATTCCTGAGCATATTTTTGACAGAACCAGCCATTCCACACAAGAGCATTCCTTTCATTGCCCAGTACGAATCCCTTTGAAATGTTTACATGAACATTAAAAACATATAATAGCAAGTGATAAGTTGGAAGAACATAAAAAATCTTAAAAGAGTAGGTAGTTAATGGGGAAAGTATAATTAAATGCTTAATGTTAAAAAAATAAGAATACAAAACAGTTATTTCTTAAAGAACATATGTAAATTTAAAATTAGTTCATTTGTCATGATTGTTTAACTTTTGGCTTATTTGTTTGTCCAACGTGACCGTTGGCACTTATATGGATTTAGATTAAAGATTTTGGCGCTAACGTTTTATGTCAAACAGTCTCACCAGTAGAACATTTCTCTGAATCTACCCCCGGGGATGGCGAAGTTGTGAGGGAGGGACAGCAAGGTGTGCCGGTCGGGGTGGATTTCTAAATCAGGGATCGTCTGTAAGCAAACACGGATTTACCAAAACTTACTCCTGTGCATTTATTGTCAGAACAGACGTCAATTTATAAAGATTTTGTGGGATTTTAACAAATATATCTACATATATATACAAAAATTCCAATGGAACATAGCCGTTAGCGAAGCAAGAACTGACAAAAAAGCAATTTATATTCCATTAAACAATCCAAAGAAAATCAATTCATTCGCAACTTACGTACCCGTTTAAAGAGATTCTTCCAGACATGGTTAAGATGGTGACACCATGTCCGTAAATCCTTGTTCGTCATTTTTTCAATGAACTCCGGTCTTTCAATGAAAAAATAAACAAGAAATATAAGCAACATCGACATTATCCAATCATATACCTACACGTTGTGTTCAACTAACTCTCTCTACATAATAATAATAATAAAACTTTATTTAGTGAGGATAATAGTTTACATAACAAACATTCAGTCAGCACAAGGCTGATTTACCTTGAGGTCCTCATAACACGTAACCAAATAATTACATATACACTGTACATTTATGATAAAATTGACATAAAATGGTATCTGTTTGATCATATTTGCCCTGCTCAAAGCTGGTATACTCATCCCAGCTTTGAGCAGGGCAAATAGAATGACAACTTCATACCGAAGTTTCAGGCAGGGGCCTACAAATGCTTTGCATAGGGACCTTGATTATGGATTGGATGAGGGGGGAGGGCAAGTTTCCGTTTGCCCTTGGGCCCAGCTATTCTTTTGGCAGCCATGGTCCCAACAAGACAATGGTGTATAGACTGTGGGGTTTTTCATATAAATACCCCCCCCCCCCCCCCCCCAGACCTACAGAATTTTCCCCTCTTTTGTATATCTACCATTTAAGACTTAACGAATTTTCTTTTACAGGTAAATGATAATTCATGTAATTCTAAAAGTGACAAGGGCCTTCCCGCTTCTAGCGTTGAAGAAAGCTGAGCACGTCGAATTTCCATTATTTTTTTTTTCGAGTTCTTACATCCAAATTTTTGTATGAGTCCTCAGACTAAGGGGATCATGTTCCAAGCACAACCATACTATCTTCATACTTCAAAATTAATATCAAACATAGCAAGAACTTTAACGGTTGTGCTAATGTGTTTATTAATTTGGGGTGGAATTTAGTTATCGTCATATAGCGCAATATTCAATTGTCTAAGTTTTAAAAATTCAGCAGTTGGTTACACACTTATCCTTAAATTGTAACGAACAAACAAGCAAAAACAAGAAATAACATAAAATCAGCTACTTGAATTGATCGAAAGAAATAAATCAAATGGTACTTCAGAATCTGAGCAGGACAATTAAAAATGGAGGTAGAAATCTCGGAATTTCGGTCTTTATCACAGGAGTGGGTAGGACACCCCTGTATTTGTTATCTGTATAGTTTGGTATGCTCAGCTTTCATGATAGAAATTGGAATGCTGATCAGTCTTTCGAATATAAATATGGATCTAACAATTAAGGCGATATCACTTGTACCTAAACCCAATTCAGTCCTCAACATCATACAATGGAATGTGACCTTTTTTTTTCAATCCTCAGTACTGTGGTATAAAGTCTACATTTAAGTCGAAATACGATTGTTTTCATGATTGAGGTTTAACGCCGTACTTAAGTATCGACAGACATATCAAACCCGTGAACGGCAGGCCACTGAATCAAGAACGCCGGCCCATCGGCAAATGAAGTCTGTGATATACTTTATTGATGCAGGCAAACTCTGTTTCTAATGTAAAAGTACGGTCACATATGAAGAGCTTGACGCCAGGACCGTCTTTGTCCTATATTGGCAAAAATGAGTAAGCCCCCAAAAACTTTATGAATAATGGTAGTGTTTGAATGGTGGCTGTCATTTTATCTTTTTGTTTCTTTGTTTTTCTGCTTGATTGATTGTTTTTGTCGTACTTTTACTTATATGACGAGCAATATTACAGATTTAATCCTGAAATATTTCTCAGTCATATTACTGTTTGTTTGATTGGGGTTTAACGTCGTACTAAAGGGTATTCGGATTGTCCACTTCACACTGTTCCCTGCCTTAATACGGTAGAAAACCGGAAGGAAACCTAAAAAACACCCCTGGTATTGCCACAGCCAATGACTCACTCAAAAACCTAAAGGTAGACGAACTCGACCCTATGAACGGTAAATCGAAGTAGGAAGGCTACCACTAAGTCGACGAGGAGACTCAAAGGTCGCAAGTTGAATGCAATACTATGTCAAAGCCTACCTTTCTTTCCAATCATCAGGAGTGACAAACACGGCATCAGAGCCAGCAGGATTGAAATATTTATACACAAAATCCTTGATAACCTCGAGTTCAGCGTCCTTGGGAAGGTTCCGGAATTCTTTAAAGATTGTTTCTGACGAAGACAAAGTGAATAAGTTATTCAAACATTATCTTACACGTTAATTACTAAAATGAATATTAAACAGTCTTTAAAAATCAAGATAATATTCAAACATTATCTTACGGTTAATTATACACGTTAATTACTAAAATGAATATTAAACAGTCTTTAAAAATCAAGATAATATTCAAACATTATCTTACGGTAATTATACACGTTAATTAATTAAATGAATAATAAACAGGCTTTAAAATCAAGATAATATTTAAAAATTATCCCACGGTTAATTAATAACGTACTCGTATTTTTTATTTTTTTTTTACGATTTACCTCTGCTCATATTGTCCTGCTCTAGAGGAAAAACTTCATATTACAGTTGAGCTTAGTAGCGTAGCTGCTCATTTATAGATTTTGTGACATACTTACAGTAAACAAAAATAGATTGGAATTTTATTGTACCAGGCAAAAAAAAAAATGCGTTCTAATTCCTTAGTGACTATGATGGCTTTTTCTTGGCGATGATCATAAACCAGTCATCATTGATTAATTCTGCCGTTTTCTAAATAAGTATATATAATACCAACCTGGATTTTCTTTCATCGACATATCCACAAAAGTTTTTGAATCTTTGAACAACCCACTCGTCTGGACTAGGTGAAGCATATCTCCGGAGCAGTGCATCTTTGGTTCGATCTATAAGATTGATTGATTGATTAATCTTTGGTTCGATCTATACGATTGATTGATTGGCTGATTGATTGGCTGATTGATTGATTTGTTGGTTGATCGATTGATTAATTGATTGATTGATCGATATTGATTGACTGATTTATTTATTTAAATTTTCCACATTCCCAGGTAGGGTGTAAGAGGGGTTAAAGATAAAAAACATAGCCAACGATATATCAAAACTCTTCAGATTGGAGCGAAAGAATTTGTTCAGAGTTGGTCATGTAAAATATTCTCTTTGATTTGCGATCAAAATTATTATAGCTCATTGGATAAAATGAAATTCTAGCTTTAGCTGTTAAAGAAATAAATCCATGTAGGTGACATTTTCGTCCAGATTTTCATTGTCGCTAAATTCACTACTTTCATTTTCAGTTCAAGCGATGGTGTACTGAAAAAACTTATTGTTATGTATCACAATGCTCTGGGAGTGATCCCCCTTTAGTAGCTCTTGTACTTTTGAAGTCTGTAATAAATCAGTTCCAGTAACAGTGCAATCATGGCTGGTCTTAGTGTTGTATATGTCACATTCGAACTCTGTTAAAGATATAACACTTATGGTTGCGTGGTCTTCCGTAGAACAGCGGACGTTTCACTCTATGGTAACAAGTTGAAGTGTAAGATGCCCGTATGGGCATCTAGGTGGTGTGTTTGTTTTATTTTGTACACCATTTCTAAACCCTGAATAAATTGGTCAAAGGTTATCTGCACTGCATTGTTCAATCTTCAGCCCGACATATTAGGTCACAAAATGTGCCTGAAATAGCAGTTGACAACCTTGTTCTCATGCCCAGATAGCTTAAGATAAAATAGTTTTACTTTAGATAGGTCGATAAATAATGGTAAACGTTATCTAACAAGGAAATTATCATCCACGTAATCATTGTGCAATAACACAAGTGTCTAATACAAAACAGTATATAAGATAATAGTATGGCACTAGAGTGATAAACAATATTTATAACATATATTTAGCCAGAAGTATATTATCGAGAAGTATGCAACTGCCGTATAGTAATGTTCGTGGCATTGTAAACTAGCATGAAACTGTGAGACACATTTCAGACACGTGTATTTTTAGTTGTGCCGAACAAGAAAGACGTATTTTGTGGGAGATATTTTTATACGTGATTTTTATAGAAATAGGATAATTCATAAATTAATCAAGCAGCTGAAAGAAATCAAAGAAAAATATGATAACGGTAGTGTTCAAGATGATGCTATTGTAGACGAAACAGACGGAGAACAAGAAGACCTTTAGTCGGACAACGACGACCCATCAGTATGGTCTCATTCAAGGGCAGCGATGACTAAAGTGGTAGATGACGGCTATGATGACGCCCCGTCCGTTGAGATCTGGGATGATAAAGGAGCTATTGGCCAAGTGTTACTTTCAGAATACCCCCATGAAGATCATCGACAAGGAAGACTAGTAAACCTCAGCGTCCCGGATAATGCCGTGTGATTCACTCGGATCAAAAGATGCAAACCAACCCTTAGCCTTTTTCCATGTGGTGTCACCAATAAAATTACTATGCAACATGGTATGAGTTTTTCTCGTGTTCTTCATCAAGAACTACATAACTTCCGTCAAGCCTGTCGTGACTGCGTTGCAGATAGTGGTCGTCTCGGCGTGATGACGCCACAGGACGCCGCAAGACCCCATAACACCACGACTTACAGCTGTGGCCTCACGACGCCGCCGTCGCTATCTGGCGGGGTGCGGCTGTAAAACTCATCCCAGATAGACGGGCTGTGTCGGACATATTGGTTTATGTGTAGCCAAGGGAGACCACTTCGCCTTTCGTTGTTTTGACCTCACAGCACTCCATGTCAAATCAAGTAAGATCTCATCAACTTACGCAAAACTCCACCGCGCGTAAAGCATCACGGAAAGACACCCACACCACCCCATAACCAGTGACGGCACGTCGAAGACGCTGCTATCGACCGCTCCTTAGTACTAAATAACGTACAGCCCTTACATAACAGCTACTAAGGTGCCATTCCCCTCTTTGTACATAATAACATACAAACCTACAATATTACCAACTAAATGGTAACGTAATAATCAATTAGCACGTGATAACGCTGAACCCTTCATTATTATGTTATAGCAAAATGCAACCCGAGTTTCTCATTCTATACTACTGGGGTTTCTTTTAGGGTATAGATGTGATATATATTGTTTATTTGTAATATTGAAAGGTACGGTTTTTTGATATCCCGATTGATAGTTTTATTAGCGATGTAGTATTATAAAGAGGAGCTTACTTATGAAATTTGGCTCTTAAAATAAAAACATAAACACTTTTTTAAAGTGTCTTTATAAAACTATTTAGATACAAGTATAATTTATAGGCCTACATTGTTAATCTAGTTCAAAATATATCCAATAAATTTTACACAGATTTAATACACTGTACTATAGCTGCAACAAATATGCAAAATAATCATCACATACACTTTGAAGACAAATCATACGGTATTTACTTTTTGCTAGAGTTCGGAACTTATATATATACAATGTATCTTGAAAATTACGTTTTTTGCGACAAATTGGACTTACTTTCAGCGAGGATCGTTTGACAGAAGCAAAGTACTACTTATATACATATACAATTTCTGGACAACCCCTTCCTGCTTTGTGATAGACCACAACGTTTCGATACATATGCCTGTATCGTCATCAAGTGTAAATTGACTTAAATGAGGAGAGGTGGAAGCTATATAGCAGTATAAAGTAATTAAGTAAACAAGGTCAAATGTTCTAGTGCGCACTAACCACAGATAAGATTACTAGAAATATGTTCGTTAAAACAAGGTCAAATGTTCTAGTGCGCACTAACCACAGATAAGATTACTAGAAATATGTTCGTTATTTTGGGATAACACTTTCTTAGTTAGAACATATACCTGTTCAGAAAATTTTGAAGGCTGAAACCCGTCCGGGAATCGAACCCACGGCACCGAATCGCCAGCAGTAAATGCAGGCTATACCTAGACCACTCAGCCTTATAAACAAATATTAGGTTAGTCAGCTGGAGTCTAGATAGCGTACATTTACTACCGCTCTGATAGGAGAGTGACACAGCTCCCAAAGCTTTTAACCGGCAAAATTTTCTGAACAGGTATATGTTCTAACTAAGAAAGTGTTATCCCAAAATAACGAAAATACTGTTAATCTTAACTTCCTAAAAAGACAAAAAAAGTGATTAATGATTACTTGGTTACTAAATGTAAAATAAGAGGGTTAATGTTCCAAAGAAACTATCTATGTAATTACCAAGCAGACACACTAGGTAGCTGCAATGCTGTAACGCAACGCTGCAACGCAATACACTGGTAACGTTGTAGAGTACCCAAATAACAGTGTAATTACGTTACCCCATTTCTAAAGGTCATTTAAAACTTATACTACTTAAATACTATTAAGTCCGAGATTTAAAATAATCCAATGTTTAATTGTGAAATCACATAATAAAACGAGTTGTTTGATTTCCCTTTTAAAACACATAAAACTACAAGCATGAGCATGTAATTTAAGTATTCAAAAGCACAATTAAATTGTTTTAATATGAAATTTAAAAGAAGAAAGCAAGTTTGTTTACATTAGAATCATATCACTGCACAGAGGGAAACCCCATTGACTGAGCTCGCACAGCCCGTGAATTTGTTCTATTTCATTACACACCACTGAAAAACACACGAGACAACATAGCTCAATTCCAACCACCAACAAGCAACTTTATTTCGTGTAATAATATATTGGTTTTCATTTTTTTTTTTTTTTTTTTTTTAACATAAATGTAACAATTTGTCCGGTAGCCAAGGATTGAGGTCGGCTAAATTCACGTTAGGGGGCGCTGTCATATTAAATGTAAAAATTGAAAGCAGACCCGTTCCAGTCCGTACGTATATATCTAAACCATCAGAAACGGATAAATATACGACGCCTCTGGATCTGTGTGGTTAAACTCATAGGTATAAAATAAATATATTTTTATATGGCATATATAACCTGTGTTCAGCTAGCCTCTAGTAACAGTCATACCACATAATTATAACTTTAGCTATTTTACAAATAATAATAAAAAATGTCATTAAACATTAGCTTCAATATTTAAAATAAAAACATAAATGATTTTTTAAATAGTGCCTATTTAACTGCCAGTATAATTTATACACTTAATTTAGTTTTAAATACATCCAATAAATTCAACACCGATTTATATACGGTTTGACAGATGTTTTTAAAACAGGTAGGCAAAATTATCCTCATATATTTATGTATATCATATATATTATGTATTCTGCCTCACATAAAATTTGTGCCACATAAAACTTTAGCTATTTTAGAAATCATAGATAAAGAAATTTCATTAAACATTAGCTTCAATATTTAAAATACAAACATAGATGCTTTTTTTAAATACTGTCTTTATATAAACTATTTTATGTGAGGAATATTAAGTGAAGCACATCAATATAAGAATATTTTATTTCTTTTCCTTGGGTATTTATAATGATTTTATTGCTCACAGTGCATGCACATAATTTTAAAATGATTCTAAAGATATCCATCTTTACATTACGATTTCCCCTTAGACCTGATTTCCATAATTATCTAATAGTCCCGTTAATGACGTAGAGGAAAAATTGGACCAATCAAAATACACAGCTGCAATTGGCACTAGGTCACCGACTTCCGCTTTGGACAGAAGGCGGATTTTGTGTGGGAAACGTTGTGAAAATTAGTGTTTATACATAACAGCAGAATCTTTGGCTTATTTTGCAAACGGAGATCTCGATTGGCCTTTTTTTTTTATCTCACATTGATCATTCAAAGCTTATTGTTGTAGTATTCACTGTTGTCCTTTATGGAGTTACTGTACTCAAACGGTTCTGAAAAATATCAAAACTATGTATAACAATTCATTTAGGTGGGTTTTACACTATCAATATGATTGTAGTGCCAGTTTCATGTTTTCCATCGATAGAATTCTTAGTGTTGGCGAGATTATACGCAAAGCTATTTTTAGTTTTAAACAGAGAATCGATGTGTCTCCGAATACCTTACATATGAAGCTGTCGAACTCGGGCGTCTGTGTGGAGTCCAAACTCTCAGCCAGATGGCAAGGTATGCTGTACATGTAGCAATGTAGTTTTGTTAAAGAGATTGGTATTTTATTTCCTTTTATTCCACGTTCTATATTATTATGGACTTTATGTCTGAAATAAAAGATTATTAGTAGTAGTAGAAGTATTATTACAACAGCAGCAATTATATTTCTAAGTATTAAAAGGAAAGGAGAAGACGTTCTGCCAGCCGCCGCATTTTGAGTCTGTTTTTGAGTTAGGATTCACATAAAAGCGCCATGTTACTCAAAATTGAGTTCAATCGGCATAACCTAATACCGGGGTATCTGACAAAGTATTACTTCTACTTATTTTATTTAATACCCATGAGTTCTTTTATTTGTCATCATACAATTTTTCATTCCCTGTAATTTTTTTTTTCAAATCTAGTTCTTTTATGAAAAAATTGATAACAAGAAAAAGTCAACAATATTTTCGTTACTTTGGGATAACAGTGAGATAAAGATGTTTCTTATCCAAATCGGGAGAAAAAGTTTCACCATTACTTGGTTATTCTTTAGTTAAAATACCCATAAATAAACAAGTAGTATATAGTCACATTTGGTATTACATAATAAGGAAGGGTTCTACATTATCATGTACTAGTTGTTTAATACATAAATAGTAATCGGGTATCGTTTTGATACTATGTAGTAATATTTTATTACATACAGAGAAGGAACGTACGTTATGCAGTACTAAGGAGCAGCACCTTAGTACATGATTAGTAAGGGCTCTGTGTTAATAAAGAACTAACCTTCCCAGTGGGGATCCCGGAGTGTCTGTTACGTATGATGCTGATGTTGTTGTATGACATGGCATAAAAAAAATGATAGATTATAGATGGCGCTGTGCCGGGACACGCTGTGGACATATCGGTTGTTGCGTGACCGGACAAAAAAAATTAAATTATACATGGAGCTGTCGACACGCTGTGGACATTTGAGATGGCATTTGCTATTACATCATAAGGAAGAGTTGTTAGTTATCATGTATTGGGAAGCGGATGGGTGCAAATTATAGATGGCGCTGTGGAAACGCTGTTGTTATGTGGGCATTTGTGTTAGCATTTGTGGTTTGTTGTTGTTACAGGACATGGCATCAAGATCGATGAAGTATAGATGGTGCCGTGGACACGCTGTGGACATCCGGGTTGTTGCGTGACATGACAGACAAATCTCATCGCCTTAATTTGTTATTAACGTTATGGCACAAATTATTTGACGTGTAAGATTAGGTTTTCATCACGTAAGATAGCACACCGGAAATGTCATACAACGATTTTCTTGTGCATCAAAGTATACAGGAAACGTGATGAAGACATATCATTCTTAACTAGCCAATCAAAATCTGGAGTAACTTATTTTCTGCACATGATACGCTCCCCGCGGGTGTAACCTTCTCATTGTTAAGAAGAAATTGATTCATGACGTTTCCGGCGTGCTGTGCTAGGCCTACATGACAAAAACCTGATCTTACACGTCAAATAAGTTCAGGACATGTCATCTTGAACAACATACAAGATAAAAACTTTCTGACGTGTGCATTTTAACCAGATAACATAATTTGACGTGAGATGAAAACAGAGACGTGGTGTTCTAGGAAATGAGGCGCTTTGATTGGCTGGTTAAACACCTAGTCATTTTTAAATACTCACGTCGTATAGTGTTGACTTAAGACACGCTTGGCCCACCATACTAAACCAGCCGTCGACCGATAGCCGTACCTATATCATGCCGATCGGTATGACTGACGTACGGCGTTCAAGTCCAATTAGTGCAGGGAGAAAGTGATATATTTCAACCCAGGTGAAAATACTAACATGAGAAAGGAACTGTTTCTGCTTGGTTATAAATAT
Organism: Mopalia muscosa; assembly: GCA_031763545.1. Taxonomy (NCBI): domain Eukaryota; kingdom Metazoa; phylum Mollusca; class Polyplacophora; order Chitonida; family Mopaliidae; genus Mopalia; species Mopalia muscosa. The sequence goes on along the minus strand of JARFOD010088990.1, from coordinate 4,143 downwards.
GCGTGTCAACCCGGGTAAAATTATCAATATCTGGTTATAAAGTTTTAACCCAAGGTAGATCGGGGCCTATTAGAAACAGTGAAATAAATTGGAAGTCGGCTAGAATATAATACAACCGACGTTAAAAAGGTTTATTCTATTCTAATCAACTGTAATCTACTAAATACATAAGACTGATCAGCCAGCATGGTAAAGGTACACAAGACAGGTGTTTTGTGAGCGTAGAAACCCAGTACAGTTTAAATCCATCTAACCTTTACAGAAAATGGACATAGTGAAATTTAATTACCCTTTTTGTCGCTGCTCACAATTCCACTAGACATAGGCTATATGTTTTGGAGTGGTCAAAATAAGGTAACACAATCGGAAACGCATATCAGTCGACAAATAACAAATGAACAAAATGTCATCATAACGATGGCCAAGCCAGCTCAATGTACATGCGGTACTTTACATTGGATGAGTCATGATATACAAGATGAGAGCTGAATTGAATCGATAATTTGTAGCCGAGATATGAAATAGACAATCCTAAGGTGGCTGATTGTGTTCATTTATATTCTCGCCCTTGTAGGAGAAAGAACATCTGTTTATATTTAGAATAAATTAAGAGAGAAACATTTACGTTCCTCCACTTGGATTTAGTATACATAACTTTCAGTCACATTTTATATGCTTTCAGTCACATTTGATATGCTTTCAGTCGCATTTTATATACTTTCACTCACATTTTATATGCTTTCAGTCACATTTTATATGCTTTCAGTCACATTTTATATACTTTCAGTCACATTTTATATACTTTCAGTCACATTTTATAAGCTTTCAGTCACATTTTATACGCTTTCAGTCACATTTTATACGCTTCCAGTCACATTTTATACGCTTTCAGTCGCATTTTATACGCTTTCAGTCGCATTTTATATGCTTTCAGTCACATTTGATACGATTTCAGTCACATTTTATATGCTTTCAGTCACATTTTATATACTTTCAGTCACATTTTATATGCTTTCAGTCGCATTTTATACCTTTCAGTCGCATTTTATATGCTTTCAGTCGCGTTTTATACGATTTCAGTCGCATTTTATATACTTTTAGTCACATTTTATATGCTTTCAGTCACATTTTATACGCTTTCAGTCACATTTTATACGCTTTCAGTCACATTTTATATGTTGAACAATACTTGAAACGCCTATAAGTGTTTTTAAAAATACAAAAAATAAGGTTCAAGTAGATTTGCTAGCAGATTATGATATTAAACTTGTATTAAGCCGGCAAGTATAATTAGTTGTAGTTTTGAGACTTGCCTCAAATTCCGCACAAGAACAGTAACACAATTTAAGACGTCTAAACTCAGTAGCTAATACCAGGTTAGTTAAAGACATGCGTTCCTATAAACGGAAGCTTGTTTGAAGTGGAGTGGTGATACATGTCACGCAGCGATTTCTATTTGGACAGACAACTGTGGCGAAATTAAGAAGACTGATCCGGATTAGATACACTAACACAACAATATCCTTAAACATTTATACAATTCTATATAATATATTTATTAACATGCACCAATCAAAATACTTCACCTAATTATACACTTACTAAATTAAGCACTTTTGAATGTCCTACAATACGCGGAGAAAACAGGAACGTTCCACTGCCCGAGTAGTCTCACATAATCCACCGTTATCAGAACCTTCTGTTCCGAACGTGCTCAAGAGATAGGGCCCTAATACTTGCACTAGCCAAATAGTAATGGCCACACACAGTGTGTTTCGCGCGGATCCAAGATTCCCAAACTGCCTCGAATAACATAGACGTCTCCAGCGATTTCTATTTGGATAAATAACTGTGGGGAAATTAAGAACAAGACTGATTTGGTTAACACAATTATATTTGGTACATCAGGCGTTGAAGACCTGGGGAATTGTAAAACAGAAATGTTTTGACAACATTTCAATTGGCGAGGAAATCCCACGAGTAGATAAATTTAATGAAATACAATCTGATACAGATATAACGAGCTGCTAACCTGGGGAATAGTAACACAAAAATGTTTTGACAACATTTCAATTGGCGAGGAAATGCGCCGATTCTTCCCGGTAACCATGCAGTATTTATCTAAACTACCCTTACCGCTCATCCAATCAAAATCATTCAAACCAAAGTCAAGTAATGTAAAAGCTGGAAATTAAATAGATGTTAGTATCGTTTAGTAGCATTTATACATTCGTGTGTTGATACATGAAGGGGACCAGAAAGACAGACGAAAAAAGAGTTATGGTGGTACAATAGAACCATATAGTGACATGTATAAATTCACTTTTTGGCTGCAGGACATGTGTTATGTTATTTTCTCTACTAAGCGATAAATCTTCTCTTTTTTTTTATTCGGACGTGCATGTGAGTATAGAGTGGGCAACTCGGTTAGTATTCCACACGACATTATAAGGAAAGATTGTATGTTATCAAGTACTAATTGTTTTTATATGTAATATGTAGTGGGGTATCGATTTGATTTTATTAGGTTTGTTAGGTTATGGGTTACTTTCCTCCGCCAGATAACAACACACCCTTTATGGAATGACACTTTACAGGAGCAACTTTCAAGTAAACGTATGATACTGTAACAGTGAACACGAATAGAAATGTGAAATACTCAGAACAAGGTCAATGACCTAGTTAAATAGTCCATTCCGGATGAATTGTCCAAATAAGCTACTGAGTTTGAAAGCTTTGTGTAACTGCCCTACATCGAGAATTAAGTACACTTACCGGCTTAATACATGTTTAATATCCAAACGGAATAAATTCTGTTGGCTTTTATTAGGTAAAAATGCCTAAAAAGTGGAAGATACATTTCCAGTCTACAGTCCGGTGATGGGAGAGAAAAAACGGCAGGTTAGCAACAGATATACCAGAACCAACTGTCCGTAGTTTGAACCAGGTTAACAAGCGACTATAAGTCTCGATTGGCATATACAATGTATCACGAAGCCTTAAAGATAAACACGCTGGCAGACTGCCTGTACATGAAAAGTAACGCCAGAAAGTGCGTGACAAGTTAATCATGCACCTAACTCGCATTTATATCCAAATAAGACACGTGTCCAAGGTTGACTATGGTGGCTGATAGCGGTCACTCGCAGTCTCGCTATCTCGCCCTTATTCAAACTCTACGTGCACGCGAGATTTTTACACGCGTATGGCTGATTGCGAACGCATGCACGCGCTACTGATACTTATCTTACGTGCACGTAACAAATTCCACGTGCACGTAACAAATCTTCACATGCATGTGTTAGGGAAGGACCTACTGTGTCCGAAAACATGCATGCACGTGAAAAAAAAGCGCGAGTTTTTGTCCGTTGGCGCGAGTTTTTTGTCCATTGGCGCGTGTTTTCCCCGCAAGCACGCGAGAAAAACTCGCGCCAATGGACAATTACCTGCGTGCACGCAAGACAAAATACGTACACGTGCAAAAAAACACGCGCGTACGATGCATCCGGTGTTTGTATTCAATGCGCATGTGGAACACTCTGTTTAGCTCTTCTGTTAACCTAGTAACCTACCGCCGTCCAATCCCCGCACGTGAGTTTAGGTGGACAGACTTAACTTTATGACTTCAAGTATGTTACAAACAAACGCGGTGGGTATCATTAGCGACGGCTCTGAATTTTATATGTGACATTATAGGCCCTGCTCTTAACAGTCCTCTATTTTTATACATTAATTGAAGCCCAATAGAGTAAGTTTAGTTCAATTTTTTAATTTATTAGTTTTATTCCGTACGCTGTTTATGCCTGGCGGAATAGTAATATTAATTCAACATAAGACTTGTATGAATGACAACTTCTCTTTAATATCAAAGCGACGTTTCCATGTAGATACTAACATCGTTATCAAGCATAATGAACAACTTCTGAACAAGGGTATTTATAACAGTAAAACCAGGTGAATATACATTTGAAATTTAACAATGAGAGAGAAAAACAGTTGGACAATAAAAAAATCGCAAAAAGATTCTTGGTTTTCCAAATCTGTCAATGTTGACAACTGATTCTCACTTCTGTCTTTTAACGCTCTACCATTTTCCTATATTCCTCAATTTCTTTTTCTAGAATGGTGATTTCTGAATTATTA